>NMUG010003764.1:0-14456 GCA_002855965.1 Monotropa hypopitys
AGATTTTTTTAAAAATAATGATTAAGTGGCAAACATTTTTAAATTTGCAAAAAGATTGTAAAAGTTTTGAAGATTACAAAGAGAAGGTGATGTTTTGTAAATTGCAATTAGGTAACAAACATTTATAAATTTACAAAAAGGTTGCAAAAGTTTAGAAAAATTATAACAAAATGGTACATGTTTTGTAAATTACAATTAAGTTGCAAACATTATTTAATTTTAAAAAATTTTAATTTTTTTTTGAAAATTTACAAGATGGTATATGGTTTATAAATTATAACTAAGTGCCAAATAATTTTTAAATAGCAACAAAATTAAATTGTGTCCGATCGTGATCCTCGCTTCACATCTCGTTTTTGGAGGAGTTTGTAGAAAGTTTACGGTACCGATTTGCATTTCAGCACCACTTTTCATCCGCAGACCGATGGGCAATCGGAGCGTACTATTCAAATCATGGAGGATATACTACGGGCTTGCGTATTGGACTACCTTAGTAGTTGGTGGGATTGTCAACCGTTAGTTGAGTTTGCGAATAGTTACCAATCTAGCATTGGTATGTCACCGTTTGAGGCTTTGTATGACCGATCTTGTCAATCGCCGGTTTGTTGGACCGAGGTTGGAGATTCTACAGTGATGGGACCAGAGAGTGTGCAATTAGTCACTGAGCAAGTGAAAAGAGTTCGTTAGAGATTGTTAGCAGCTCAGAGCCGATATAAAAGCTAAGTGGATAATCGTCGTCGTCCTTTGACTTTCGAGGTGGGTGATCATATTTTCTTAAAGGTGTCACCGCACCGAGGGACATCTCTCTTTGGGAAGAAGGGGAAACTTGCGCCACGTTTTATTGGCCCGTTCGATATCGTTGAGAAGGTTGGGGAAGTGGCTTACCATTTGGCATTACTGTATACTCTTTCGAACATCCACGATGTGTTTCATATTTCCATGCTTCGAAAATATGAACTGGATCCTTCTCACGTCTTAAATTGGTCTACGTTAGCATTGGAAGCATACGTTTCGTATGAAGAGCAACTGTTATGTATTTTAAACACACAAGAGAAGACTTTGCGGGGAAAGACGATTGAGTTAGTAAAAATCCTTTGGATGAACCACGGCTTAGAGGAAGCAACTTGGGAGACTCGTGACGAGATGATGGAAAGTTATTCTGTGCTTTTCGAATAAGGTAACCGTTTCGATTCTTTTCTTTTGCGTTTCGTTTTAGTAAAATTCGAGGATGAAATTCTTAGAAGAGGGGGAGTTTGTCACACTCCAAAAATTTTAGATTATTTATAATCTAATTTTAAAATTTTCGTATAATAATCTATATAGAAATTCGAAATTTTGCGCGTATTAATCGTAAAGGAATTGTCGAAACCGAGGTCGGGTTGGATTGTAGAGAACAAAGTTTCAACATTCAGCATTTTTGCCTTCCCGACCGGTCCACATATACGCTGCTGACCGGTCGTGGTTTGGCAGGCCTTTCTAGGATTTTAGTTTTGTTCTTCCCGACCGGTCGACGTAGCCGTCGCAGACCGGTCGCGCTTCATCAGAGGGGCCAAGTTTTGGTTTCGACCGGTCGACCATTTTGCCCCGACCGTTCGACGCGAGTAAAATCACAAATTTTTTTGCAGATTAGTGAGGGGTTCTTTGGGAACTTCATGGATTGTTTATATACCAAAACCCCTACGAAAAAACTATCATTTTATAGGTTATACTCTCTCTACCTCCCTAAACCCTCATCTTTCTCAATCTCCTACTTCTCTCTAAAAATTACCCAACTTCAAGTGGGTTTTGAAGGATTTGTGCTTCACAAATCTCTTAGAGAACCTCAAGGGCTACGCGGTGGTGACCATAGTTCGCAGCAGTGTGCAGAGCTTCATGTCAAGGGTTGTGAGCATCTTCTTCCTAAGGTAGGGATTTCTAAGCTTATGTATTCATATGTCTTTGGGTTGCACCCAAAATCCTTGATTTTGTGTAAGTAGGAGTGATATGTGTTGTTGGGTCTTGTAGAAAATCAACTGAGTGTTCTTACCTTGTCTAGGGATATCTTTGGGCATATATCTAGGCTCTCTCATATGTGAATTTGTCAATTTTATGGATGTAATCAAAAAGCCCCAAAGGTTGGAAAACCCTAATTTTTGACTTGTCATGGAAATTTGGGGAAAATGTAATTGAGACCTAGATATGGCTAATTGAACACAAATCATTCATTTGATACGTTGGACCTATATGGGAAATTCACATCTAGGCTTTTGGCCCTTACTCTATATCAGGAATTAAATGTGGAATGTGACAATTGAGTTGGCTATTGATTCGGGTGGTATACCTTAGGTGGCTAGTGCGAGCACCCACGACAATGCGCATTGGAGGGTTGACTGGCCCTACTCGGCGAGCCGGGGAATCAATAGGAAGTTTACGTTTAGAGTTTGACGAGCCCCTAACACGGAACTAGCCTTGTAACTCATGAAAATTGATGATGATCTTCACTTGATATAAAAGATGAAATTATGATATCAAATCAAATACCAGTATGTGGGAAGTCTTGGAATTATAATAACAATATGCCTTTCGTTCGATAGTTCACACTTTATATTTTACTTAACTCGCATGTATGCATCCTCGCTACTCTTGTGTATCGCAATCATATGAATCATTCGCTTGGATTTTCCTACTAGGCGTGGACTAACCCTCTTCTTTTTAGAGAAGGAGCCGATGGCATAGCTTGGTGGAATTCAAGCGCTCTTGAAGGAGCATTGAAGCATTTGTCCAACTTATGGACTCGGACCTCATTTCCCTTTTATTGTTTATGTTTTGTAATGGTTATCACCTGACTTATTCTCTTTTAAACTCGTGTGATGTGTGATGTGGATCATGTAATGTTTTGTGGGGATGGATCACTATGCTCTTACAATTTTATTAATGCTCTTGTATCCTTATTTATGTTCTTTCAAAAAAAAAGGTTTAAAATTTCAAGGGTGTTATAGGTCTTGTTCGGAAATCAATCTCGACGTTGTTTTGCACGTTTGTGGTGATAAAGTCGTTGTGGATATCCTTGTTGTAGTTGAAAATTGCTTCCTTGCTTTTCGTAAAATTTTGGAAAATATTTGGGAAAAATCAGAGTATCCGTATCGTGTCCAT
This sequence comes from Monotropa hypopitys, assembly GCA_002855965.1. Classification (NCBI taxonomy): domain Eukaryota; kingdom Viridiplantae; phylum Streptophyta; class Magnoliopsida; order Ericales; family Ericaceae; genus Monotropa; species Monotropa hypopitys. The sequence continues at coordinate 3,133 of NMUG010003764.1, forward strand.
GTGTCGGCATCGTATCTGTACCATATCCACACGTCGGTACTGTATTCTCGTATCCAAGGCATATCCTTGATGTGTCAGCGTGTCCTTGGCGTGTCCTTGATGTGTCAGTGTGTCCTCGGTGCATCCTTCACGTGTCGGCATATCCGTGTCGTATCCCTTTGTATCCTTGGTGTTTCGGCACTTTGGTATCCTTCCAGCATATCCATTTGGTGTTGTGACACTTCTTAGATTTTTATGGGAATTTTTCGTGGGGATATTCTTGTGTTTTGGCCCTCGTGCCATACTCCTTGTTCGAAGATCTACGTTTCTTGCTTAATCGAGCGGGTTGGGAATGTTGGGGGTGCGCCGGAACCATTTCTTTGAAGTTCTGAACTCTTTCGAGGGTGATTTCTCTTGCGTGTTTCGGGTTCTTTTTTGGCGTTTCATGCATTGTGGGGTATTCTTCAAGTTGTGGCGTGTTGTTCTCTTAAGGAAGTGTGGTGGTATATTCGACTTGCGATGGTTGTTGTATCTTCGTTGGGTGGCGTTGTTTTCGGTTTAGGATCCCTCTCGGCGTTGTAAATTCGTGTTGTAAATCCATCCATGTTGGATGTGTCTCAGGTATTGTTCCCCTCGTAGTGTCGTATCACGATTCTTTTACCTTGAAATTTTTGAGGACGAAATTCTTGTAAGGATGGTAGTTTGTCACACTCCGGAAATTTTAATTAATTTCCTTTCATTCCAATAAATTAAATAAATCGAAATTCATATGTCCTTGAGTAAGTTCGGGTGGGATGGATGTCCTCGGCATGATGTTCGTTGATGGTTGGATGTTCGGATAAGTTTGTAATTGCATTTAAAATCCATCGACCTGATCCGTTCTCCAGAACAAAATTCTTTATTCATGGAAGTCGTAGATAATCTGATTAGAAATCCAACGCAACTTGAATCATCTCAATTGGAGTCCGGACGAAGAAGTTATGACCAAAATACTCTCAGAAATTCCATCATTCAGAACCGGTGCAAAATTGGCCGTGTCGACTGGTACACCTTACCGTCGTCGACCGGTCATGGAATTTCAGAGGGAATTTCTATTAAGCCTCGACCGGTCGAGCCAGAATCGTCAATCGGTCGTGAAGGCCAAATTTGCTGTGCAAACTAGTTTAATGAAAGGTAGTTTGGTAAAATCATTGGGGTCCTATATATACTCTAAATACACGATTTTTCATCATCTTCTTCGTTCAAACCCTAAATCTCACTCTCTCTACTTACCTCTTCTCTTCCTCTCACTTCTCTCTACACCATGGAGGAATCCGGGCAAAATCGAAGAAAATGTGATGTACAAACGTTGTTCCTTGTCGTATCCTCTACGCGGCTACGGTTTTGGTTTTGCCATTGGAGATCGACCCTCACCTAGGGTTTCCTTGGAAGCATTGATTAAGGTAGAGTTTTTCTATCCCTCTCGTTCATAATCTTGGTTTTCTTACTCCTCCCTTGCGTAGTTTGATGAGGTTCCGTCAATTTGTATGTTTTCGCAAAATTGTCGTTCATGGGTCGTTATACACTTAAATTGGTCTCGTAGTGGTGTTGTCTAGGGTATCTATAAACTCCCTAGGATGTTAATTGTTCGATTATGAGTTCGATTTAGAAAAGCCCCAATTTTGGAAAACCATGCATCGTCGATTTTGAAATTGATTTGGGGGAAAACGTTGATTTGGGGTCTCGTGGGAAATTTGTGGGTTGAAATGATGTTGTGACACGTTTTTGTGGATAATCGAACAAATGGAATGTTTTGTGAACAAACGACACGTTTTGGGAATAAAACGGATGTTTGGAAAATATGGGAATGAATCACATAATTGGGTGTATATGGCGAACTAGGAGGCGTTGCCCTATTCGCGCAAGAATAATGAAATGTGAACACTAAATAAATTAAAGGACCCTAATTAATGTGATGATTGAGTTGTATTGATATACGGGTAGCTGGGAGTATCTTGAGTGGCTACTGTGATCACTCACGATGCAATTTCAAAAAAAAATATTTGAAAATCTGGGGCGTGACAACTTGTTATCAGAGCTTTCGGATTCGAAAACTTAGGCTTTTGGGGAGACTCTTAGTCTCAATGGGTTGCATTGTGTGTTGTGTTGCATTGTCTATCATGTATCATAAATGTGTAGAGCATACATTGGCATGATCCATAGGCTTATGTGATTCGATGAGTATGCATCGTATGTTGTTCCTTCCCTCGGGTATAGCCCTGTTGATTGATTCTATTGTTGTTTGAATCCCTTGAGGATCTTATTAGATGATCTCTTCTCTTGATTAACCCATGTGTTGTCGGGCGAGCGGATCCTTTGAGCCTTGTTTTGCGTACTCTTACTTATGAATTCATGATCCTCTTTTGTAGAGTAAACCGGTATTACGGACCATTGAGTTTCCTAGTAGGTCTAGATTGACCTTAGAACCAGATGTTGGACTCTCGTAGGATGGTTGTTCATCCGCCCGAGTAGTCATTAGAAGTTGGCCTTTGAGTCTGGGATCATTGTCATAGTCCTAAGCAAAAGGTTCAGGTACGTGACTAAGTAAGTCAGATTTTTTGGCTTTACCCTCCCAGTAGAGGATGTAAAACCTATTATGAGACTCTTGCAGGCGATCCCCAATCATCGTTTTCTGTCGTCATGCAGTTGTTCTTCGATCCTTGATGGTACCCCCAAGTGGTTATCTTGATTTGTTCTTGATTCCACCCTCTAGAATGTTGTGTGCCTTTAGCTCGATGAGGACTCCTGTATGTCATATGAAGTGGTATCCCTTTTACTTAAGATTGATTTCTTTCATTTGGGATGACAATCCCTCTATTGGGGTGTCGGTTTCTTGTCAACTCCGGTGACTAAGCTTGTTCTAGCGATTGTGTTCAATCTAGTGGAGTATTGGAAGTCGGTATGTCCCTCGTGAGAAGTAAGAATTTGAAATCCCTATATTAGGGTGAATGCTTTGTTGGGTTGGTGCTCTCGTATTGGGAATTTGTGTTATTGTAATATCATTGTTGAGTTGTGGGGTGGTTAAGTTAGTCTCGTCGATTGATTTTGGGTAAGATGACTAAATGGTTAGAGTGTGACGCCTAGTGTTGGGGTCACCCGTTGGGAAATAAGTAGTCCTTTGGGTGTTCGGTGAAGGAATAGTTCCTCTTGTCACACTACAAAAAATGTAGTTTTATGCTAAGTAATTAAAGGGCAAAGTGGGAACTTCATAGGGGTTTTTATATACCCCAAACCCTCCGAAAACCCTAACATTACTATAGATTTTATCTCTCTCTACCTCCCTCAACCTATATCTCTCTCTAACTCTCACTTCTTTCTTCAGTCCACCCATTTCCTTCAAGAGTTGAAGCTTGGCTCCTTCATGAACGTTGACGAGGACATCGAGAGATTTGCGTCAATGGTGGTGGTTCGCGCTTAAACGGTAAGTCTCTATCTATCTCTCTCAAACCCAGCTTCTATATTTGCTCACCTCCATTGTTGTCTAATGGTTGAGCTTGGTAGGTTGCGTTGAGAGTTTCGTAGCGGCAGATTTGGATCTTGGTAAGGCGGTGAACGTTTTCGGCGACCTCTCTGGCGACTTCTCCGGCAACGCTCTGGTGGGTAACTTCTAACTCCTACTTAGTATGCGTGGGTGTGCATATTTCCATTACATGTTTCATTACTCCGTCGATCGTTGATTTTACTATGCCTAGTCTTATCGCTTGTCATTCGATTTATTGGCGTCGGGTTAGCCTATGGTGATTGTATCAATCTTGGAGTGGTGTAGAGGTGGAGAAAACAACTTGTGTATTGAGGATTACTCTTAGAATTGTATAGGCTCCAAGTGTTCGATGAATTGCCCGAATGGGCCTTGAGGTGGATTTAGGGTGTGTCGACCGTGCCAAATTATAGTGATGAATACTTGGGAACGTGTTTGACTTATGTGGGTCCTTACGGTATCGCGAGAACGTGAGTTGTGGTGAAATGGGGATTTTCCCCTTGTTGTCGATTGTGGTGAACCTTCTATCTAGTTGGGAGTGGTCATGGAAATTCTTGGGGTATGTGGGTGTTGTGGCTTCCTTAGGTTCTAGTAACATTGTGATGTGGTTGGTACGAACCCCACTTGGTGTTGTGACGATGGGAAGTTGGAAATTGGTGATGGACCTTACTTTTGAGGGGATTGTGGAAATGTAAGAAATTGATGGATTGATTTACAATATAATGTACCCAATGAAAGCAATGAACTTCCAATGCGAGGGATAAATTCCACAAGGACCACCCTTAGACAACCCTTAATTATTCACCTAAATTCACTAATGAAATAAGAAAATATAAGTGTGGGAAAGTTGTCTTGGGGGAAGGCATCCCCAACAACTCTATTTGTGTTAAATGGGAAATACATGTTCCCTAAGTCGCAGAATTACTGGATATCACTGATGGGTGAGGATCTAGGAATAATATCTTTTGGCCATAGGTGGGAGATACGAGTTCCTGAAAGTCTCGGAATATACTGGATACGTCGGCAGGCGGGATCCTGGAAAACTTTAGCACATGTACTCAACTCGCCCTTGACTAGGGGAGATTGGTGGATTGCTTGTTCAGGAGTCAACCGGGAACAAATATTAGAATAAAATAATAAAGCATGTGATGGAACTACTTTACCCCTTGGGTGAGCCAAGGTGAGGATGGAAATGGAATGTGTAACTCCAATATTCAATATCAAGTACGATCATGCGAATCCAAAACCTTAATTTTGAATGTGAGGATGAGGTGGAGATGAGGAGGTTTGGGTGTTGGATTCCTTGTGAGTGAATTGTGGGTGTTGGTTGTGTTGTGACCGTGGTTTGGGTTGAGAGTAGGTGTGTCACACTCCAGAAAAATTAAATATTTTACCATTCGTTTAAAAAAAGAATGATTGAATCTCTTTTTTGGGATTAAATTTTATTGTCATTAGGTTCCCCGTGGTTCGTATTTTATTTTACCGATTCTGTCTGAGTGAGGGAAGTCTTGGTTTGTGAGATTTTGTGTTTTGAGTGCGGGTTGATCGTTGTGGTGGAGTTCGGGTTACTTCGTGCCTATTGGGGGTTGTTCGAAAATGTTGTGGGCTACTTATAGTCATTTAAATTAAAACAAAAAAAGGTTGTATACAAATCAGTTGGGCCCCTTCCCCCCTATCCCTTTCTTCCCCGATGTCCTGTGTCCCGAAACCCTACACTCTGAGAACCCCATGGGCACCGCACTCCCTTCCCCATCTCCTCCCTCACTCTCCTGCCAACCTCCCTCCTCCCTCCTATCTCCTCGGCGGCTCTCCTCTCCCCCTTCTTGTCTCTCTCGGCCTCTTCCTCCCTCCACTCCATCACTCGCGACCCACCTCCTCTCCCTCACCTGCGACCCACCTCCTCCTCCCTCTTCCCCCGCCGTGCCAGTCCTCCTCTATTCTCTCCCCTGTCACCTGATTTCTCCCCCTATCACTCGGTGTCTCTCCCTCTTTCCCCCTCCTTCGCGCGCGCAGCGGTGCACGGCGTGGTGTCGTGGTGTCGTGTGTGCAGTGGTGGTGGCGCAGTGTGAGTGTGGTGTGGTGGTGCTGGGTACGCGGCTTCGGGTGGTAGTTTGGCGGTCGCGCGAGATGGATTTGTGGCAGCAAAAAGGGGTATGGTGTGACGGAAGAATGTTCGACAGTGGGTGTTGAGGTGCGACGTGGATTGCGTGGGTACAGTGAAGGATGGGCGAGAGGCGACGCGCAACGATTGAGGCTTAGCGTCAGTGGGTAAGCCTTTCGATCTCTCTTTTCAGTGCTCTGTGTCATTTATCGTCGTTAGTGACTGTCTGATGGGTTCTGTAGGTGCCAGCCCAAGCAAGCGGCAAAAATCAGTGGCGCGCGACTATTAGGGCCTTGACCACCGCTAGTGGTCGTGTCGGCAGGTATATCTTATCCCCTGTTTAATTGTCGTTAAGTCGCAATCGTTGATTTATGTTTATAGGAGGTGTGAGATTCGGTTCCTGCCTTTGTTGTTGCCTTAGTGCGGTTCTCCTATTTTGGGCAGGTTGCTGCCGAAATTTCTAACAAATCCCTTGCCGGCGATTGTCACAGAAACTCCAATTGAGGTAGAGTTTATCTATCCCTCTCGTTTGTAGTATCGGTGTTCTTTCTTCTCCCTCGCGTTACAATTTAAATTAGTCGATTTTAAAGTATTCACGAAATTATCTTTTTCGAGTCGTCGTTCGCGTCAGTTGTGGGTATTGTCTATGGTCTCTACGCACTCCCTAGGTTGTTGGTCGTTCGATTCCTAAATTGATTGCGAAAAACCCCAATTTTTATAAAATGTGTGTCATCGTTGTTTTTATGAAATCAAATTGGGGACATCGACTAGTTGGACACTCTTGGGTGGTTGGTGGTTTGAAACGTAGTCTTGACACATTTTTATTATAAATCGAACGAAATGATTGTTTTGCAAACGAATGGAATATTTTGAAAATAAACGGAAATGTTTTAGAAATAATGGAAGGAAAATCACATTTTGAGTTGACACGTCGACTAGGAGGTTGTTTGCCCTAGGTCGCACGGAATGATTTGATAAAATAAAAATGTGACGTGTAACTCTATACGAGGAAATACTTTTGAGTTGGCTAACATTATTTGGGTAGCTGGATTTTGGTACCTTGAGTGGCTACTATGAGCACTCATGGCATTGCGCAATGGGGGGTTGTCTGGCCCCTCCCGACGAGTTGGAGAATACGAGGATTTGGACGGTTAGTTGGCTGATCCCCAACTTTCTCGGAATTAGCCGAAACTCAATAAGTTATGTGATATTGACCTTATTTTATAAAAGGTGCGGAACGGAAATTGGAACACTTGGAATACGTTTGGAATAACAAAAATGAGTCTTTACTTGTGTAGCTTCGACACTTGGACACTTTTTCCCTTTTTGGCCTTGTCTAGGCAAATATTTGGAAATTGTTGTTTATACTCGCTCTCTTGTCTCGAGTCTTGGTTAAACATACGTGTTTTACTACTTTTCTTCACGATGTGTCAAATGTGGAATTTTGAAAGAAAAGAAAATATTTTTAAATATAATGAGATCCATAACATTGCATCATTTACATTCCTTGCACTATCACTCACTTGCACCCCAATATTATAGACGTTTGGAGATAGATTATCTCTACCAAACGGTCGTGCTCGATCCTCTACTTTTGTAGGACTTGTTCTCCCGGATTGGGAGTGGCTGCGGGATCCTTTACAGGACTTAAGGCTGGACCGGGCTATAGTGATAGGTTGCTTTTATTTTTAGTACTGTACTTCCTTTCTGTTCTGTTGGCCACCTTGTACAGGATTAATTTATAAAATCCTATTTTGGCCCTTTTCTTTTAGTTGGGGCATTGTTGTACAGGGTTTTGATATAAAACCTTATTCTCCTCTTTTATTTGTATCAGAGTAGTGCAGGCGTGTGATGTAATATTTATTGTGGTGAGTAGTGTGTGTGTGTGGTATATAGTACCTTACCCCTTTTGTAGTATACTCTTTACCTATTTAACACTTCTAAAAAAACTCTTAAAATTTGGGAGTGTTACTAGGTGAGGTTGAGTGACGAGGTCCATGTATTACTTAGTAGAGTTCTCTAGTGGTGACCTTCACGATGGGGACGTGATCGTGGTTTGAGTGGCACTCTACTTGTTTGACCTTGGAGACATTCTTAGTCTCACATCACTTGGGTGTGGGTGGGTGGGTGTCGTGCCTTACCTTTGACTTGACTTTCCTTTGGTTTTGGTGACACTTAGGATCACATGCGCTCATGCATACTTTGTAGTCGTTAGTTGTTATCTCACTGAGTTGTGGTTCGCTTAGACCCTCCTTTCTTTCTCTTTTTCCAGGATTGTGTTGCAGGGTTACCATAGCAGGGGGATTTGGAGATTGAGCCGGCAGTTGCATCCCTTAGGAGCTGCAGCCTTGGTTCTCTTTGTACCTTTGCACTTCCTTTCAGTTTTCAGTTTACCGTGGTAGTTGCTCTTTTCTTCCTTGTACTCTTTCAATTTTTCATATTGTATCAGGACTTATGTAATGAGGACTTCTACTGCAATGCATATGAATAGTAACAGTTAACCCCCTAGTATTTGTGTTTACTATTTTATAAAAAACAATATGCTAGAAATGTTTTACTTAAAAACATGGGGTGTTATAGTTGGTATCAGAGCTTTCGATTTGAATACCTTTGGACCGTGGGGAGACACCTAGTCTCCATGGGTTCCTAGGGTCATTACGATTGATACGATTGTTCGCGTGTGCTTTGGAGTACCGTTGGTCTTGGGTTTGCTTCCTTAGAGCCATTTATTTCGTTTCGAATCCTCCTTGGGTTGCCGAGTTTCCATGAAGTATTGGGAGATGAGTGTTAATCCTCCCCGTAAGGCTATGGATGTGTTAGTAGTTGTGCGCTCGGGTGCCTAGTTTTCTTGAGATGTGTGGTATTGCTTCCATTGTTCCATTGAGTTATGGACTCCCTTGTGGTTGTATGGTGGGAATTGTAATTCGTGGTAGGATATGGGGTCTTGAGGCTTGTTGGTTTTTCTGTCTTGAGGCAGGAATTCATGGTTGTCATGTGATTTTGTAAATCCCTTGGGTTCTCCATTCGTGCATCTGCGGGTGAGATAAGGGTTGTGCTCCCTACTCCTCTTATGACTTGATGTTTGCGGCTATCTTTCGGGTGCTTTGCCTCTTTGAGACCTTATACATTAGATGCACTGTATCCGTTCTTTTCTATTTCGTTGCGAATATTCACGTTTAGTGTCTTGGATGGTTCTTTGTGCCAGTGTTTCGATGGCTTCTAGGCGTGTGGCAAATAGGAATCGTTGTGGTATCCCTACTCCTGGAGGTGTTCTTGGAGATGGAGTTTAGTTTCAGTTCGATCAGTTGACGGAGAGATTGGTTGCAGCCATTGCAGCATGTGGTCGTGAATCGGGTTTGTTGTTGGGTAAGGAGAGAAATCGATCTTCGCAGATGGTTAGAGATTTTCTTCGTTTTAATCCTCCTTGGTTCAACGGTTCCGGAGATCCGTTGGAGGCAAATCATTGGCTCGTTGAGATTCGTAAAGTTCCAAATGCATTGGAAATCACTGAAGACTCCATTCGAGTAGCCTTAGTGACTTTTCAATTGATTGGGGAAGCAGGTGTGTGGTGGAATTCACTGGCGCAAAATGATGGAGTACTGAGTTCCTCTTCTTTGGAAGGTATGTCTTGGGTTCAATTTGAAGTTGTGTTCGATGCCCAATATTTTCTTGACTCCTGTCGTATGGCGATGGGTCTACAATTCGAGCAATTAACACAAGGTGACATGACGGTCACTCAGTATGCCTCGCTCTTCGCATTGGAGTTGGTCCGATCAGAAACTCACAAGTGTAGAAGATTCGAGAGAGGTTTGCATCCGTCGATTCAGCCATTTGTTGTGGGTCAGCACATTCAGAGTTTTGTATCCTTACTGGGGAGTGCCAGAGTAGTGGAGTTGTGCCATAGTCATTTGAAGACGACATCCAAAGTAGAGTCGCCTCCTTGTATTACTTGCAAGAGTTCGGATTCGTTTGGAAATTTTAGTAAGAACCGACGCCATGACCAAGTGGAGTTGTCATGCAATCGTCGAAGTGGTGGTTCACCCTTTTCATCGCACACACCGGGAGTTGCTTCTGTCTCCCACATTGTGTGCCATAAATGTCATCATCTAGGTCATTTCCCTTCACAGTGCACCGTGCCAGTTCCTTCTTCGAAGTCCTGTTTTTTGTGTGGCAGGGTTGGTCATATGGCAAGGGTTTGCCCCAAGCAGTGAAAGATTGTGCTAGAGGGACTTGAAGGCATCGTGGTATCTTGTTCGACTTTCCTGTAAGATGTGTTGTACTGAACATGAGCTTAGAACCAAGGGAAGTCTGCAAGCTATGCCAAAAGCGTGAAGTAAATCGAGGATCTCTGCCAGAAACGATAGAATATGGAACTCCGTGAAGTCGGATAATCTCTCGAATGTACAAACGGCTCAAGGAATCGACAGACTGAGCAACCCGAATCGGCAAGAAGTGTGCAGTCTTCGTAAAACGGTCCACAATGATCCAGATAGCATCGTGACCACCCGGAGATCTAGGGAAACCCGAAGCAAAATCCATCGTCACGTGCTCCCATTTCCACTCGGCAATAGGCAAGGGTTGAAGTAAACCGGAAGGGCGTTGGTGCTCGGCCTTCACTTGCTGGCAAGTAAGGTATTTGGACACAAACACGGCTACGTCTCTTTTCATTCCCGGCCACCAAAACTGACGTCTAAGATCGTGATACATCTTCGTGCCTCCCAGATGAACAGCTAAAGGGGAATGATGAAACTCGTGTAGAATACCTCCACGGCAAGACGAAGGAACAAACAATCGCCCCAGAAATGCAAGCTAGTATCGGCGTGGATCATCCATCCCTGACGCGCATCTCCACTAAGAAACTTGGCTCGAAGCTCCGAAGCCTCTGAATCATCGGCTTGTGCCTCAATAACCCAACGTGATAATTCCGAATGAATCGACAAATTGCACAACGTGCCTTGCTCTCCAACCTCTTCGGCATGCAACAAGAACGGACCCAAGTCCTTCATGGACTTCCAACCAAGCACGGCTAAACTAGCGAGATGACAAGATTTTCGAATCAAAGTGTCGGCAACAACGTTAGCCTTACCCGGATGATAGTGTAGCTCAAAATCGTAGTCCTCCAAGTGTTCCATCCACCGTCTCTGTCGCAAGTTCAACTCTTTCTGCGTGAATAGATACTTCAAGCTCTTATGATCCGAGAATACTTCAAATTTTTCGCCGTACAAGTAGTTTCTCCACATCTTCAATGCAAAAACGATAGCGGCAAGCTCTAAATCATGCGTTGGATAATTCCTCTCATGCGTCTTTAATTGCCTCGAACCATACGCAACGACTTTCCCCTCTTGCATCAAGACACAACCCAAACCGTCATGAGAAGCGTCACAATAGACGGAGTAACCAACTCCTCTTTCCGGTACAATAAGAATCGGTGCCGAAGTCAAATGCCTCTTCAGCTCCTCAAAAGCTTCTTCACAAGAATCGTCCCAAGAAAACGGGATGTCTAAGATGAAACGCCTATAATAATCGGCAAGTCCCAGAAACTACGGATATCGAACACATTTTGCGGACGCGGCCACATAGAAACGGCATCAATCTTGTAGGATCAACCGATACACCTCCCCGCGACACAACGTGACCCAGAAACTTCACTTCCGGAAGCCAAAACTCACATTTGCTAAGCTTGGCATACAAACGGTGTTCTCGCAGCAACTCCAACACAACTCGCAG
>NMUG010003765.1:0-14457 GCA_002855965.1 Monotropa hypopitys
AAGATTTGAAGGCAACACAAGCCTCAAGGGATGGTCATACAACAACTGTGTTACCCGAATCACACCAAACCACCACAATGCCACCAAGAAGAGAACTCAATAACCAAAATTTCACAAACCAACCCGCACACACCTAGTGCGGCACCAGAATGACTAAGAAGTTCGATTTGAGGTGTGCTGGCCAGTCACATTCTCAAAACAATCCTTCGTGGTCATTCCTATACCACATGACACGGACTACACACATCGATCATGACAAACATCACCACAAACTAGGTCGGTGCAGTCGACTTCAAAAGACACATCTGTTCTATCCCACTACTCAGAAAGCAACTGCACAACACAAAGACAACATCACCTCACTGATCACACCAACCATAACCTAACCAAATCAACACACTCTCGAAACAAATCCCCAACAGGGTACAACATTGTAGAATAAAGGTGTTTAAATGCAAGTGGACACGGTGCCAACGGATGCGACAACAATTAGGATTCACACGAAGACATGGCGAACAAGAACGAGTGCACGAGGGCAACCCACAAGACAGAAGTGCACTAAGCAAGGATACGATTTCTTAAGACAAGCTTTACGAAGTAGACGATTCTACACACAAGACGAACAACACATTACCGCTCCAACAAGTGCCACGACTATGGATGTACCAGGGACAATCAACAAGAAGATGGCAAAGGCCAATCGCAACGTCAAAAGTTGGAAAACAAGAAGCAAGATGATTTATCGAACAACGCACAACTTCCGCAATTGTCAACAACTGCCAACAAAAAAACACGAGAAGTCAAATCGCACACCACCGAAGAACAAGGAATCCTAGTAACGACAAAGATATGGCACAAGTGTACGCAACAACATTTCCAATAATGATGGTGGAGACCATCGATCAAGCATATTGATCCAAGAGAGTAAAAGAGTCAACAAGCCACCAAGGACGGTATCCACTCCCCGATCCCACCAAGGTTGAACAAAGAGAAATTTAACATGATGGAAGAGACACACGGCCGACCACATTCTACAATCAGAAAGAAGTGAGGGGATTACTCAAGTCACAACTTGCCTCCTATAACCTCACACCCAATTGAGAAAGCCATTCTAACCCTCGTTTTTAATTCCCAATCCAAACACACAAGTCATTTCGAACCCTCCATTTGAATATTCCTAAGTGCATCAAACACTAACTCTCCAATTCCCAAAATCCAAACACTTATCTTTCGATCCCAATAACTCAAGCGAGCATGCTAACATTGCCACAAGGCCTTATTTATTCAACCCAAACAATTCCTTCCTTCCAAAGTAATGACTTCAAGTCAAATCCACATTCCAAACTCGAAATCCCCAAGTAAGATCACCACATTTTCATTTCTTACCCAAAACCACTCCTAGGAAAACCACAAGATAGCCACACACACACACTATCACTCAAGATTCCTGTTGTGGGGTAAGCCTTTCAGGTGGTGGATTCCGGTAGTGAGCGGTGGAGAAGCGGTGGTGCTAGGCTGCAAAAGAGACAAACGTTAGGCTACCGGTGGATGTCGTCGGTGGACCCTCCGATGGTAAAGTCATCAAGAGTTCTAGAGTGAGAAAGCAACTGGACAGAGCTTTGGCTAGTGAGAGAAGGTGTACCTCTGCATTGAATGCTCCAACCTATTTATAGAACATCGGAGAGTGAGAGACACACACTTCGGCATGGGCATGACGTTGTGCTGCATCATGGGGCAGTGCGCCTGTCCCACCTATGCGTCTGAGCATGTGGCCGACTGGTCGACCCCAACAATGTCAGGTGGCGCCGCCTGACAGCATTGGGCGGTATAAAAGCTGACGAAATGTACCTGACATTCTACAGGAATCACGGAAAAGCTAATTCTGTGTCAGGCGTGTATCTGCCATGTGTGCAAAACCCAGGATGCTGTCTCCGAGGGAATCTTCGCTGTGAACAAGGCATTTGTTCTATCTGGCCGAAGCGAGCTCCTTCGGCGTTGCTGGTTGTAGGCCGGGCCATCCTAGGTTATAAGACGTCTGCACATAAGTGACCCCAAGGGAGCCTCTCTCGTCGGCCTTTGCTCTGCTCGGTCGCACGACTTTGATTTCATGTTGATTCGGCTAGGTACCTTCTCTGGGCTTTGAGTCTCTGGGCCAGAGAGAGCCCCAAGGAGGCCTTGTCGTCGGCTAAGCTCTGCTCGGCCGTTTGTTGGCTGGCCTGTGCTGTGGTCCTCCTGGAGGAGGTCACATCTCCAGCCTCTTGAGAATTTGGCCCCCAACAATAGCCCCTCAATCTCTTTGGCCAGGCATTTTGGCCAAAGCGGGGTTGGCTCGGTGCCGATTGGTTGTGTAGGTGTCGAAGAGAAGGAGCATCGGACTACTGATTTGTCTTGAAACTTGGGCCTCTGACAGCATTTAATGAACCGTCGTTTTGAAAGCGATGACATGTCGCACTCTGGGCAAGCGGCGCGTCTGTCATGACATCACGCCTGACAGCTGTCACGTCATTGGATGTTGTGCGCTTGATCTGGCGGTTGGGCAGCCCTACGTGTCACATTGTGGTTGGCTGGAGCTGCAGCTGATGGGACTATGTGCACGCGTGCTGCCAGTTTACAGCGCCGGCACAATTCTCGAGGAGATAGCAATGATGGCAGGAGCGTGTGACCGGTTGATCCGGTTCGGTCGGTCAACTAGTTTTAGCTTACAGGTCACCTCCTATAAAAAGAGGCATTAGGGCATTTTTCAGAACTCTCATTGCTTCTCTCTCTCTCTCATCCCAGGCGATTTTCATCCATCGTGCGGCATGTTTCCGACAACCTATGTTCCAGTCCCTTCCTTGCATCTTCTTCAGCTTTCCAGACCCTCTCTTCCTTCCAAATAACCATCTAACCCTTCTCTGAACGTTCATGGTGGTCTTTTTCGCATTTTTCAGTCGATTTAGCGACTGTTGAGGTTGGAGGTTCACTCTTCTGCCATTATTGTGGCTTGGGAGCTTCCTATAATTTTCTGGGCTACAGAGGTAGGATACGAACATTCAACCTTCTTTTGGTCAAGCCGGACTGGCCTTGGCTGTTGGTTGAAGGCCAAGCCAATGGTTTCCCATGCTTATCCGCATTGGTCAATGCCGGACTGACTAATCAGTGCCCTGTTGTTTGTGTTCTTTTCAGATCAAACTATGGTGCCGAAGAGACGGTCCGATAAGTTCAGGCAGTACCTGGACACTCCTAAAGATCTTTGGTATTTCTGGTAGGAGTACGAGATCCCGGCCGACGTGAATATCCTGCTAGCCCCTATCGGCTACAAGGACCAGGGACCGGACCATATTCTTGTACCGGTCGTCGCTGTTGTTGAGGGGGGAGTATGGTTTCCCTTTCATTCTATGCTCACCCATTTCTTCAGTGCTGTCGGCCTCACTCCTTTCCAAGTGACGGTGAACACCTTCAGAATTCTGCTAGGGGTGGAGAAGCTGAATGAGTCCCTCCCGCGGTCAAGCCGACTCTCCTTCGGGGACATTTTCGGCTGTTACTATGTTGGCTTCAACTAGAAGTCCAAAAAATACTATCTGGGCCGGAGGCCTGGCCAATCCGGCCTGATTGTCGGTTTACCGGATTCTGACAAATATGCCGACGTCGTGATAATCGTCTCCGGTCATTTCTTTATTCCACTTCACGTCGGTATAGACGAGGGTGTATACCGTACCATTCCGAGAGGGTGTCTTTGGTAAGATTTGTCACTTCGGCCGAAGTTTCTTTTTTTAGTCTGGTCTTCTAACTGTCTTTCTCTTCTATGCAGATCTTGGGGTCCTCAATGGTCTGACGAACGAGGCCGATGCCGATAGGGTCAAGTCTTATCTGCACTTCCTGAATCAAGATGCTCGGCCCCAACATTGTTGGAATACACTCTATCATACACCCACATTCTGCGTCCGCGACCAACTCCGGCCACCCAACCAGCTGAGACCTCCATCGCACAGCCTGCCGAGCCCTCCGCTGTACATTCGGCCGAGGAAGGAGAAATGGGGCCAAAAGGGTCATCAATCTTAAACGAGTTTCTGGCCGAGGATACGGAGGGTATAGATGTTGACCCTATTGTGTCGATCTTGAAGGAGCCGCCGGCTGGCCTCCGAGCTGACAACATCCTGGTTGGTCTGGCTAAGACCCGGTCAGGGAAGAGGCCCTGCCAATCTGAAGACTCACCCGCTTCTGAGCACTCTGCTACTCCTACGGAGAAGGCTCACGCCGAAGACCTGCCGACCCAGGAGACAGCGGGGTCCTCCCGGAAGGAGGTTATCTTGTTTGAGCCGAAGCTCTCCTACGAGGGCATTTCGGCCGAGATGGGGGACATGCTAGAGGATTGCCCCGGCATGGAAATAGCTTTGCTCCAAGCCTTCACTCTATCGAAGGAAGTGGAGCGCCTTCCCTCCGGCCCCCGGACCTACTTCCAGTGGATGATGTATTATGTCGCGATGGTAAGTACAACTGTTCCCAACTTGTCGATTCTTTTTCCTTCAGTATTTGTATTGATAGCTTGTCTTCTTGTAGATGATGCACGCTAGCGCCGGCGTGGATCAACGCCTCGGCCAGCTACAGGCTAGCCAAAAACTAGCAGACAGGTCAGAAGAGGAAAGCCGCAAGAAGCTTGCCGATGTCCAGGGGTCCGTGGCTGAGCTGGAGGAGAAGAACAAGGGCCTCTTGGTGACGGTCGGGATCAATGTGGCGGAGCTAACTGCCAAAAATGTTCGGATCGCGGACCTCGAGGCCGAGAACCTCCGGTTGAAGGCGGAGATGGAGGAGCTACAGAATAAGGCAACTGCCGAGGCAGAGGAAGAGTATGCCAAGGGGGTTGAAGAAGCGGTGGCCCAATGCCGTGATCAGGTGGGGAAGCTGAAGGAGAAGCTTTTCCAGAAAGGCTGGATCTGCGCAAAGATCAAAGATGGTGCCGAGGACAGTCCTGTCGGCATAGGGGAGATTCCCCCTATGAGGTCGGTCAAGGGAGGGTCTTGGCTTCGTGAAGCTCTGGTTTCCTCTCTTGTCGACAGGACTGAGGTGGCAGATCTCCCTGCTAGGACCGAGGCGCCCGGGACTGGAACTATCGATCCTGCCCAGCCAACTTCTTGATCATCCCTGTGCTCCTTCTTTTTTGTACTTTGCTTTTTATCTTTTGTTTGGGCCGAGCCGACCTGTGGCCGGTCCTTCTTTCAATTAATGAAATTTTGATCTTTTTGCCTCTAACTTCTTCGTCTGCCCGGAAATTATATAGTGTTCATGTGTTCCCTTCTTCTCCCAGTCGAGGAAAATGTTTTGGTCAGCCAAGGCTTTGCCCTCGGCTTGGTGCTGTACTTCTGTTTGCCTTGCTATTTGTAGGTTGCTTTGGTACTGTGCCGTAGCAATCCTTGTACATTTTTCAGATGAATGCTAACTTCTTGAGAGGTTCTTCGGCTGTGTGGCGCCGAAGAGCTGCATGCATGTTTTAGAGATAAGTGGCAACTGAAGGCTGCTTCGGCGATATAGCACCGAAGAGCTATAAGCTTCCTCGGAAAAGCCACCGAGGAGATGCATGCACGCTTTGTAGATAAACGACAACTATGAGCTACTTCGGCGATGTAGCACCGAAGAGCTGTAAGCTTCCTCGGCAAAGCCACTGAGGAGCTGCATGCATGCTTTGTAGATAACTGGCAACTATGAGCTGCTTCGGCGATGTAGCACCGAAGAGCTATAAGCTTCCTTGGCAAAGCCACAGAGGAGCTGCATACACGCTTTGTGGATAAACATCAACTATGAGATGTTTTAGCCATATAATGCCGAAGGAAGAGATGAAAATTTTGAGCAAGCATTTTGAGAATCACACTTTCATTGATTGAGGGCCTTAGGCCAGATTTACATGGATAGTGATAGTACAGTCTCAGGTTTGTAGCATTCCATGGCCTTAGAATTGGGGTGTCGTCTAGGTCTTCAAGCCGATAAGCCACAGTCCATGCATGACCGGTCACTTTGTATGGCCCTTCCCAGTTCGGACCGAGCTTGCCGTCGGAACTCTTTTTCTTATTTTCCACCACTTTCCTTAGGACGAGATCGTCAATTTTGAAGGCCCTGGGCCGGACCGTCCGTGCAAAGTTCCTGGCCACTCCTTGTTGGTAGACAGCTAGTCTGATCCTATCCGAGTCCCATCTTTCTTCGGTCAGGTCCAGATCCTTTTCAATTGCTCCGTTGTTCGTTGGTTCGTCGAATCCTTCGGTTCTGATAGTTGGCAATCCGGCCTCTAGTGGAATGATTTCTTCCATGCTGAAGGCTAAAGAGAACGGGGTTTGCCTTGTGGAGCGCCGAGGGGTTGTTCGGTAGGCCCAAAGAACGCTGGGAAGTTCCTCGGTCCATTTTCCCTTTGCTTCTTGAAGTCTTCTTTTGATGCCGCTGCCGATGGTTTTGTTTGAAGCTTCTGCCTGATCGTTGCCTTGCGGATAGTGAGGGGTGGAGTTGTAAAACTTGATTCTGTGTTCGGCACAGAAGTTGGTAAAGAGGTCCCCCACAAACTGAGTGCCATTGTCCGGGATGAATGCGTAGGGGATGCCGAAGTGGGAGACGATATTCTTCCAAGCGAATCTTTTCACATCCTTGTCTTCTATGGTAACCAACGGCTTGGCTTCTACCCATTTGGAGAAGTAGTCCGTTGCTATAATCAGAAATTTGAAGCCTCCAGGTGCCATAGGGAGCTTGCTGGCGATGTCCAAGCCCCACTGAGTGAAAGGCCATGGGCTAGTTAGCGGTGTGAGCTCCTCGGCAGGTTGTCTGATGATTGGGGAGAACCGCTAACAGGAATCACACTTCCTCACTATTTGCTCCCCATCATCCATCATCTTCGGCCACCAGTATCCCTGGGAGATAGCTCGGTGTGTAGTTGATCTTCCCCCAGTGTGTGTTCCACAGCTGCCGGCGTGGAGTTCTTGCAGCACTCCTTCTACCAATGTTGGATGTACACAAAGGAGGTACTGTCCTAAGAATGACCGTCTATACAGCTTCTCCTAAGGGCCTAGCCAGAACCGAGCTGACTTATGAATGATTCGGTGGGCCTCCCTCTTGTCTTCTAGAAGTGAGTCGTCCTTCAGAAATGAGATGATTGGGTCCATCTAGCTGGGACCCTGGCCGATGAAGAAGACGGACAACTGCTTCGGCGCTTCGATGCTTGGCTGATCTAGGCCTTGGAAACTGACTGTCCTCTGCTCTCTGACTTCTGCTGCTGAGGCTATTCCGACCAGAGAATCGGCATGGGCGTTTTATTCCCTATCGACCTGCTGAATCTAGATTTGCTTGAATAGCCCCATTATTTCTTTGACTCTCTGCATATATCTTCCCATCCGCTCGTCTCGGTACTCGTAGTCACCGTTGACCTGGTTGACCACGAGCTGAGAGTTGATGTAAATGTTGAGGCTCTAGATTTCCAGCTCTTCAGCAGCTTTCAGACCAGCCAGGAGGGCTTCATATTTTGCCTCATTGTTGGAGGCGCTGAAGTTGAGCCGAAGGGAATGTTCATGAGTGACACCCTCAGGGGAAATGAGGACAACTCCAGCTCCATTCCCTCAGCAATTAGATGCTCCGTCGACGAACATCCTCCACGAGTCCTGATTTGGCAGTGACTCTGGAAGGGCTTGTTCGGCAAGGACTTTGTCAGTCTGAAGGTCCTCTGGCCGAGGAGAGAATTCTACAAGGAAGTCGGCCAGGATTTGGCCTTTGATGGCTATCTTTGACTGGAATTTGATATCAATGTTTGCCAGTTCCACGGCCCATTTGGTGAGTCGATCGGAGAGATCAGCGCGTTTAAGCAACGCCCGAAGTGGGAACTCGGTCAAGACCACAATGGTGTGTGCCTGGAAATAAGGTGCCAGCTTCCTGGATGCAATAACCAAAGCATATACAAGTTTTTCAATAGGAAGATACCTGGTCTCAGCGCTGATGAGAGATTTGCTAGAGAAACAGACCGGTTGCTGCTTAAGCTCTTCTTGCTGAACCAATGCTGAACTGACGGCATGTGATGTGACGGCAAGGTATAGATACAACTCTTCCCCCTGCATTGGTTTGGCAAGCACGGGAACTGAAGAGAGGTACTCTTTGAGATTGCCGAGGGCCTCCTTGCACTGATCAGTCCATAGAAAATGCCTTCGGCTATTTTTCTTTAATACTTCATAGAACGGTCGGCACTTGTCTGAGGACATGCTGATGAATCGGTTGAGGTCTGCGGCCATCCCTACGAGCTTCTGTACTTCCTTCAAGGTTTTGGGCTCTTCAATCTTCTGGATGGCCGAGACCTGGGATGGGTTGGCTTCAATGCCTCGGCGAGTGACAAGGTAGCCCAAACATTTCCCCGAGCTAACTCCGAAGGCACACTTTGAGGCGTTGAGCTGAAGCTTGTGCTTCTTCAAGATGTCGAATACCTTTTGAAGATCATCCAGATGGTTCTCTTCGGCCTTGATTTTGACGACCATATCATCTATGTAGGCATCCATCGTGTCACCGAGCTGAGAGATGAACATTTTCATGACCATCCTTTGATAAGTTGTTCCAGCATTCTTCAGGCCGAAGGGCATCACTCAGTACTAGAACAGGCCCCTTGGCATGATGAATGTAGTTTTCTCTTGGTCTGGGCCGAACATAGCTATCTGATGATACCCTCGGTAGGCATCCATGAAGCACATCCTGGGATGTTCGGCCGTTGCGTCAACCAGTTGATTAATTCTTGGTACTGGAAAGCTGTCTTTGGGGCAAGCTTCATTGAGGTTTGTGTAATCAACACAAACTCTCCACTTGTCAGTCTTCTTTTTGACCACCACCATGTTGGCTAACTAGGTGGGGTAGTGTACTTCTCAGACCGCCTGTGCTTCAGTCAGACGGTCCACTTCTTCAATAACTACGTCGGCATGAGCAGTCACCGACTAGCGGGCTTTCTGGACGACGGGCCGGCATTCCGGCCGAACGTTGAGATGATGACTGATAAACTCTGGATCTACGCCTATCATTTCATAAGGCATCCAGGCAAATATTTCAATGTTGCACTTGAGGCTGATTGTGGCTGCCTTGTCTACCTCAGTCATCTGGGAGCCGATAAGAAAGAAGTGCTCCGGATCTTCGGTGCTTAGAGGGACGGTGTCAAGGTCCTTAATGGATTTTGCCGAGGCACTTGAATCGACGTCCTATAGCACCGGCTGATCTGGAATCTCCACCTAGTGGACTTGCTCGGGGGTGACCTTACCTTTGACGCTAGCGATATAGCACTGCTTTGCCGAGGCTTGGTCTCCCCTAAGCTCCTCTACGCCTCGTGTGCCAACGAACTTAATAACCTGATGGTATGTGGAGGTGACTCCCTTGATGCTATGAACCCAAGTTCGACCCAAAATAGCATTATAGGGAGACGGGACATCGACTACCACAAATTCCAACTCGGTGGTGACCGTGCTGATGGTCACTGGTATGGTGATTTTGCCGAGCGGCCAGACCGATGCTGCATTAAACCCTACCAATGGCACATCGGTCAGTTGAAGGTCTTCTGCTTTATACCCTATTTTCTTGAACAGGGAGTAGTACATGACATCTACTGACTTGGCAGTCGGTAATTTGTAGGGTGACAACTAGCGCGTCGTCGTGGGGGTGTTGGACCCTTTCAGAATCTCTAGAAGAAAAAGTGATGGAATACCTTGAGTCCGGCATCGGCTTCTTCAGCATAGGCTGGACGGCAAGGATCTCCTTTGCCTCGATCTGTTGGAGCTCAGACCGAAGCTGCTCGTCTCGTCGGTGATCCACTGTCCCGTGGATCACGTTGATAATACGCATGGCCAGCTTGGGGTCTTCCTTCGGTACATCATTTGCCATTTTCTCTATATCAATATACTCCCCAAGGTGGCCGGTAGTGACCAATTCTTTTAAGAAATCCTTGCAGGCCCGAAAGTTGGTGGTGAGGTGGCCCTTCTCCCTGTGATAGGAGCATCTGAATTTGTCATTGCCACCTCTCTGTGCTCCCAACCTCTTCTCTGGCCAACTGAAGTATGGCTCCTTTTCTATTTTTCGAAGGAGCATGAAGGTTGGCTGTTTGAAGACAGTGGTGTGAGCCACATACTCGTATGGCTTGTAGGTCCGCGGTTCCCCCGGCTAGATGGTGTTGGTCTTCTTTTGCTAGACTGAACTGATGTTATTGGTAGAGCCATGGTCGGAGCATTGTTCGGACTTGCTCCTTTCTTCCTTAGCTTCTTCCAATTTTGCGTGAAGCTCAATTCTGGCCATAAGCTCATTCATTGTTGTCGGAGGGAAAAGCATCAGATCCTCGAATTCTCGGCTGGAGTGGTCTAGGCCGAGCTTGAAAGACGTAACTGAAATTTTTTTATCGCACTCCTCAATCTCATTGTAGAGGTCTCAATACTGGGCTATGTATTGGCGCAGAGATTCTGACCTCGCTCGCCGAAGGACGAGGAGGGAATCAACCTCTTTCTTGACTCTAGTACTGGTGATGAACCGATCCAGGAAGGCCTTTGAGAGGTCTCTCCATGAGGAGATGGACCATGCTCGCAGTCGGTCAAACTAGAGCAACCCAACCTCACCAAGACTGGATGGAAAAAGTTTGCACATCAAAGCATTCTCCCCAGAGTAGAGGGACATCATCTGCCTGAAGTGCACGATATGAGTATACGAATCTATTTTGGAATCATATTTATTGAACTTGGGGGGTGAGAAACCTGTCGGGGGCCTCGCTGCTTCAATTTTAGGAGAGAACGGGGTGCACGGAATTATGTCCTGTCGGCACGGCTCATAGGTCCGAGCTGGCAAGACTCCCTTCCTTTGGCTAACCTCTTGCTCTGAGTAGTAACTGTCTCCCTAACCGCCATGCCTCGTATGTCTGGGCAGTGACTGATCTCGAGCCTGACAAATCCTCTAAGCCACTGGGATAGCATTTGGGCCAAGGTGATCAAACACTGGTGGCCTGGCATTTGAGGCTGAATGCTCATCCCTGGGCCGAGGAGGCGAGACTCGGCGCCTGACACGGCGGTCCTCATTGGCCCTCTCCCGGGCAGGGATTTCTTCTACCCTTCCCCCAGTCTATTCAGGGCCGAAGGCCTGGTCTTCTCGGACCTGCTCCTGCTTTGAGAAGGCTCCTGATACTCTCAGCTATCTTCGGCACGGCTTGGTGCCGGTAGCTCTTTTCTCTTCTCGGTGGCCTTGCGCAAGAGAGACATCTCATACATGAGAGCGTCTATCTGCTGGTCCCTCCAGCCCAAGTCACTTTCCAACTTGCGGATGTACTGCCTCGTAGTGAGCTTGGCCGGGGGGTCTGGACAGTCACTGGTGTGAATGCTTGCATCGTCGGTGCGAGTGCGTTCAGGGGTTCTTAGAGCAGAGTCCCCTGTTCTGGCCACCTCTTTTCCCTTATTCCTTCTGGCATCAGACTAGTTGTCCCTTGAGTTTCGGTCCTTGGAAGTCATCTTCAAGCTCACAACAGAATCTTGGATGTTTGAGAAAGGTGTCCCCAGCAGAGTCACCAATTGTTGGAGGTAAGCTTTTTAGGTGGTGGATTCCGATAGTGAGCGGCGGAGAAGCGGTGGTGCTAGGCTGCAAAAGAGACAAACGTTAGGCTACCAGTGGATGTCACCAGTGGAACCTCCGATGGTAAAGTCAGCAAGAGTTCTAGAGTGAGAAAGCAAATAGACAGAGCTTTGGCTAGTGAGAGAAGGTGTACCTCTGCATTGAATGCTCCTCCCTATTTATATAACATCGGAGAGTGAGAGACACACACTTCGGCGTGGGCGTGACGCTGTGCTGCGTCATGGGGAAGCATGCCTGTCCCACCTATATGTCTGAGCGTGTGGCTGACCGGTCGGCTCCGACAATGTAAGGCGGCGGCGCCTGACAGCATTGGGCGGTAGAAAAGCTGACGAAACATGCCTGAAATTCTACAGAAATCACAGAAAAGATGATTCTATGTCAGGCGTGTGTCTTCCATGTGCGCAAAACCCGGGATGCTGTCTCTGAGGGAATCTTCACTGTGAACAAGGCATTTGTCCTGTCTGGCCGAAGCGAGCTCTTTCGGCATTGCTGGTTGTACTTCTGTACAAAAGTGACCCCAAGGGAGCCTCTCTTGTCGGCCTTTGCTCTGCTCGATCGCACGACCTTGATTTCATGTTGCTTCGGCTAGGTACCTTTTCTGGGCTTTGAGTCTCCGGGCCAGAGAGAGTCCCAGGGAGGCCTTGTCGCCAACTAAGCTCTGCTCGGCCGTCTGTTGGCTGGCCTGTGCTGTGGTCCTCCTGGAGGAGGTCGCGGCTCCGGTCTCTTGAGAATTCGGCCCCCAACAATTCCTAAGAGAGAACCAACATCCTCAAACCAATTTCCAAACTCATAACACGACAACAACAACAACAACTTGTCGAGCAAATACCAAGGCAAACCAAAGTGGGTCTAACACCTAAATCACACAACAAGCCCAATGGACCAATCAAGACAATTCCCACACAAGACTATATCCCAATTTGTTCAACAAGTTCAACGACCACATAATCGGATACCCAAATAGCCAAACAACCAAAGGAGCACTAACCACTATGGACCAATACAACTCAACCCTTTCTGAATGACCTTAAGTCACAACTCAAAGCTACCACATGAACAAGATACTATACTTGAATTCCTTCATCCTTCTCTCTCAACCAAGAAGTAACCACAACCGTAAAGCACTAAGTCCAATACAAATCCTCAAGTAACCTCAAACCACAAGTCGAAACTAACACTCGCATCAACTAAGGGTAGAGCGCTACCATCACTAACATCAACCACTTAGTGCTAATTTGCAAGGAGGACCTACTAATCCAAGGATATCTCACATCTCAAGTGAACCGCACACAATCTTTGCCATGACGAGGCCTTACCACACTAAGATATCCTCACTTCCCTAAGAGGATCGTAATCACTAGACCACCACGTGCTAACACACCAGAAAGCAACCACTAGTCACAAGTCCACCAACATGATCATTCTAAGGGTCTACAATTCATACGAGGAACGAGACAGGGAGATCAAATCAATCCCAAGAGCAAGCATCCATCAACAACTAGGCTATCGAACAAGAAGCCAACCACGCAACTGGAATGGGAGTCAAACTCGATCACCAGGAAATAGTCAGAGCCAACAGGGCAAACGACAAACTCCAAAGATCAACGTCTATAAGAGAAATGGAATTCCAAGCTCATTCGCAAGAGCACTGCCATTTTCCAGCCACAAAGAACAATTATCAAACCTATCAATGTCAAGAAGAAAGACATTCTTCTACAAGGAATATCGCACGAGGAGTCCATCCAGAATCACAAAAAAGAGAACTCAAGAGACGGTTAACAAATCGCACGCGGAATCCTTATTCTCACTAGGATAGCAAATGAGTATCCATCGACAAACCGCCACAAAATCCACCATCCGCTGCAAGGGATAAGTTCAAAAGCTATGATAAGAACAACGAAGATTCGCTTCTTATGAAGGGATAGGCTCGACAAGCCATAATTGCAACCACCAACGACCGATACCGAGGAACAAGAAGCCAAATTATCACAAGAGACAATGAAGGAACTCATTCGTGCTCTAAGAACTAGGAACTCAAAATGGTTCACCACAACAGAGTAGGTGACAACACTATCAACAAACGATATAGCATGAACAGACAAGTCTAACATCGACAAGATCCTCTAACAAATGCGAAGACAGGCCCGAAAGTCACCACAATAGAGACATTAATTTGCTCAAAATTCGGAAGGAACAACAGCAAGACCAACTTGAAGGAGTAGACACCACGCATTTCCAAATCATTTTATTAATTTGAGTTATAAAAACTTGTTGTTTTATGAGATCTATGCAATGCACACACATGCAATGCCTAGATACATATACCATGCACCCTAAATGCAATCCCTTAGAGCTACACAAAAGAAACGATGCGCTCATTGAGTCTAAAAGTCTCACCCAAAGACCTAGGTAAGTCGGAACGAGCGCTCTGATACCAACTGTAACACTCCCAGATTTTTGAACATATTTTTTTTTGAAATGGAATAAAAGAGTGTTATTGGGTAACGAGTGTCAACACAGAAAAGGGTAAAATAACTAAACAATATAACCAGCTACACATCCACAATAACTACTACAATACATGCTTGCTATGATATGAAAGACAACTGAAAGGAGGCAAAAGGGTTTCATAACACAACCCTGTATAACAGTGCCCCAAATAAAAGAGAAAGGCCAAAATAAAATTTTATAAGTAATCGTGTACAAGACGGCCAACAGTAAAGAAAAGAGAGTACAACACTAATGTCGCGCGGGGAAAATTTTTCCGACTCCCGTCTTCGCTTCCGCCCAATGTTTTCGGGAGTCGCGCTTCTGGATGGCGTACTTTGAATTTTCGGGGTTTAATGCGACGTTTGATAAATGAAAATTGATGATGGTTGTGAA
>NMUG010003766.1:0-14456 GCA_002855965.1 Monotropa hypopitys
TGTTGTCTCAGTAGTAAATTCGTGGGCCTTCAAAGCATTTGGACCCCTTTTTCTTCCAGATTTGACAGTGTTTACCTGCCTCTGCCCTCCTTCCGGTAGTGGCGCTTGAGGCTGCTGATTCAGGCATTGAGCTGCCCATTCAGCGAGGAGATCTTCCAACTGGAAGAATTTCTCTACTCGGAGCATGAGGTCATCCATGTCCTCGGATGGGTGGAGGGCGAGATCAGCAAAGATCCGTCCCTACTGTCCAGGCCATTCTTGAAGAAGGAGGCGGTCACCGTCTGGCTGTAACCCTGGATTTCAGTGAAGAGCTCCCAGTACCGCTCGGAGTATTGCTGGAGTCTCTCGTCCATATGCTTCTTGAGACTGATCAAGGCATCGACCTGCTTGGTATGCTTACTGCTAGTGACAAATCGGGCCATTAAGGCTCGCTCAAGGTCCCGGTAGCATGAAATGCTATGTGAAGGGAGCTTGTTGAACCAAAGAGAGCCCAAAGTGCCAAGGCTGGTAGGGAATACCTTGCACATGATGCCATCGTCGGTGGTGTAGAGTAAGATGATCTGTCTGAAGTGTATGAGGTGGATGTAGGCATCCATCTTAGGATCGTACTTCGTGAACTTCGGCAGGTTGAAGCCCGAAGGGAGAGTCGCCATCTCAACTTCTGGGATAAAGGGGAAGAGGCTGAGCTGCCGGAGCCTAGCATCAATGGATGCCCTCTGTTGGACAGCTCTCTTTTCTGGGCTGAGAGCCATCTGACTCCGATGATAGTTCAGATGGTCCCTGAGGTCTCTGGAGGAGGGGAGTCATAACCTCTATGATGCCTTCTTTTGCGGCTGGATGAGACATCCGCTCCGTGATACCTACCAGAGTGCTGATGGTCCTTTGGCCGTTCATGCCTGTGGTTTGTTTCTGAGACTCCCCTAAGCTGAGTCTCTAGTAAAGTGGCTTTAGCAGGGACAAAATTTCTGTCATCCAGGAGGACGGTGTTGTGAGATTTTCCAGAGCGAGTACTGGATACAGCACTGGGGGGGGGGGGTCAATACCTGGAGGACCGGGCATGATGGCCTCCCGACTAGCGTTCATGGATGGGGGATCGGCAAACTACCTTTCCTTTATCCGAGCGACCATGATCGTTCAGCCTTTCTCATCGCTCAAGGACCGGCTGCCTCCTGGTATGCTCAGAGTCAGTTTGCAATACTTCTTCGAGGGGAGATAAAGGATAGTGGAGGGGACCACCAGCAAGTCTTACCAACTGATCCTTTAGGAAAGCAATCTCTGAATCCTTCTAATAGAGCTACTCGTCGGGGTATTGGGAAGTGGACCCCAATAAAGTTGGCGGAGGGTCTTGAGCAGTAGTGAATGTCAATGGAGAAGCAAGAGGTAACCGGCGGTGATGGTGGTCGCGAGCATCATCCCCAGCCATCGTGGTGGAAGTAAGCACTGAGGTAAGAGATGGATGTGGAGTCACCTTAGTCTGAGGACGTACACAATCATTCCCCAGCAGAGTCTCCAATTGTGGTGACCGGTATCCGGAGAGGCCTTCGGGTCCTCTGTGCTAATCTGAACGGTAGGGAATAGGTGCTTCGGACTAGAGTGGGTCACCTATAAGAGAAGTGGGTCCGCCTGCTTGGCTCTTGAAAAACAAGGATTAGTGCCTATCGGTCGGTAGTGACTGATAAGGGCCTCCGATGGAAAAGTCAGCAACGGTAGGAGAGGCGATCAGAAACTAAAAGAGCAGTCGGAGAGAGTAAGGATCAGATCGATTCATCAGCCCCCTAAACCGTACCTTGACAGGATATATATATCCCAACCTGACTTGGCACCAAAAGTGCAAGCATACGGTGCACACGGGGGAGGTCCTGTTGCTGACGTTAGCCCTATGATGTTGTTGGGTCATTGGACCGACCCGAGCCACGTCAGCAGTTCTACGGCCGATCCGTGTATCGCCTGCTAGAGGTCATTGTTCCCTATCACTGCCGATGGTAGACCCCTCTGTCATAGGACCGTCCGTCAGTGGAAGTTGTTCCTTCCAGTGGGGCGGAAGTGCAGGCTTCCCAGGGCACATGATGAACTGTCGGTTCTGTCCTTCAGCCACAGTAGTTTGTCGGAGGTCGGTAAGGCCGACGACCCTGGATTGCTCCATGAGGTGTGGGACAGAGTCCGGACTGGCCATCTGATCCGGCTGAAAGGGTCCGACCCGTGCTTGTTGAGGTCCAGCTACTACACAAATCAATGGACGCTGCTTCTTGAGCATATCGGTAAGCCTCTGGGCAATACTAATCATTAAATGCTTGAACAAACTGTGCCCAAGTAATCGCCTATTGCAATACTGGTATAATTCCTGGAATCATTGCGGTAAGCTATCTTTGAATCGCTTCCCACCACACTAAGGTTTCCCCCTTTAAATTGAACGTGACCAACATCACTTTTTATAGATCAGTGACTCCCCTGACAGACAATACCCTTTCGATAGATTTTAACCAATCTTCTGCTTCAATTGGATTAACAGTACCCCCAAACTCAGTTGGCATTAACTTATTGAAATTTGCTATTATAGTGGTACCTGAACTTGCTGATGCAGCTTGTTGAGTCTGTCACTACAAAAATTCTATCAATAGCCTTTCCGTTCCTATGTCCTCAGTAGGTACAACCCTTACTTGGACTCCTGCACCCTCAGTCGGTGCCCTTACTACTTCTCTCGGAACTCTAGTTGATTTTAAAGTAGATTCCTTCTCACGTTAATCACGTCTTCCTTCCATTCTATATCAAATGTTTTAACCATATCAAATACAACACAATATAGATAACCTTTATTCTAGCATGTTGGTCAATTCCTAACATCTACACTCATCCACTTCCTATGGTCCACTACTAGACTACCATCAATCCCACATCTCATATATTAGTTTAATAACCCTGCTTTGATACCAAAAATTGTCACACCCAGCCCTAACATCCCTAATGGACCCACCTACACGAGGCGTGGAAATCATAGCCAAACTAATCCACAATACCATTCCCTTATTATTTATTTTAGCCCTTTGTACTTCCAGAAATCACCTTCACTATTTCACCCATGCTCATTTCCGAGAATTCACTAGTTTTTTCTGGATTTCAACTTCATATTTTCTTATTAATTCTATCCAAATTTCACAAAATTACTTCTATCTTTTAATTAATTTAATTTTGACACATGTGTTACATGCTGGATGGCATTCTTTACAAAGTGGCCAGAAGACATTCTACCGATAATGTATAGTCTGCCACATACTGGCTCAAGGCTCATATATTGGCCAAAGGCTAAGGCCAAACAAAACATACTCCGGCCGAAAGGCCCTGACCAAATACTAATTGGGCCGAACATCTAACTGACCAAACAACTAACTAAGCCAAATAGTTGTTGGACACAGAGCCGATCATAAAGCTAGCTGAACATTTCAAATGATTCAGTTGGATAGTCAATATACTAAGTGGGAATACCAATTTATATGAGGATGTCAGTCAAATCTCGTTGTTCTAAAGGCCGGAGGAATATTGTCCGAATAATGGGTGATTCAATGGACTCTATGCAGGATTATCATTTTAGCAAGGGCTCTGAATCTACAGAGGGTCGAAAGATTGCTATGAATGGTTTGGGCCAAATGTCCCATCGGTCTGATTTTTGGACGAACAACAAGATCCAAAGTACAAAAGTAATAATAAGCACTCAGCCGAGCTCAAGTGGTCTGGTCGTAAAGATGATCGGCAATCATAGGGGATGAGTTTGAGTAATTTATATGGGCCTAGAGATGTTTGTTGAGCTGAAATGAGCTCTAATGAATAGTCAAAGGGAGTCGAGATAGTAAAGGGTATGGACAAACTCTAGTACTCTGTCAAACACTCAATGTAATCAAGTTAGTGCAGCAAGGTGATGAGTCGAATAAGTGTGTTTTGCCAAATGGAAAGGGGTGGTGCCGCACTACGATTTTTCTAATCAAAGGGGTTATTGATTAAATAAAGTATTCTGATCAAATTGATTGTACGATAAAGCCTTAAGGAGGTCTACCGAGCAGAATATAGGATGATAGAGTCCTTCAAAGGACTTGTCGAGCAGTAAAAGAGGTCGGTAATGCATATAAAAACCCTTTGGTGGGTCTGAAAAACAGAGTACACGAGTCCTTGGTTGCAAAATAGTGCGACAAGACCTTCACAGAGGTCTGCCAACCAGAAACATGGTTTGCCAGACCAAAGTGGCTGAAGATTCAATACATCAAATGAAAAGGGAAACAAGAAGGTTATCTTTGTTGAGTGGAGAACAAGTTGTCAAATTGAAGGACTTGGATGTTGATTTTGAGCTGAAAGGAGGGCTTCGGCTTGGCCGAGCTTCCAGACAAAGGGTGCTTTAAACGGTTGGGTGCGTGGATGAGAGAATTGTCGAACACTCGAGGATCTAAAATAGAAGGAACTTCTCTCTAGAGCTCTAAATGTGATTTGAAGAGGTTGGTATGGAAATGAATGCTGAAGGATCCAATTTATAGTGGAGTGGAAGTTTGGGGTGCATTTAATGAAGCATGGTGTCAATGGGAGACTTAACAGTGTGCTCAAGCAATCATTTCCGCACAGAGGAGATGGGATGCATAGAACGAATCTACCCATCCGATCATGTCCGTGCCAGAAGCAAACATGTAGGCAACCTAAGTCTTAGTGCCAGCTGACGCACTGTCGTGGCCTATTAGTTCGGCCGGTATCCACAATGTCCTGTCATCTCTAGACGATAGGGATGGGACTACTCCACGAGTTCCGAACAGAGCTAATGATGGCCCAATCATTGGCCAAAATGACAGATAGTCCCTTGACCTTTTGAGTATTTTCAATTTGGTCCCTAACTTTCTGATTCTTTCAATATAACTCTTGAACACTCGAATTTTAATTCTTTTAACCCTAAATTTTATTTTTAAAGACTTAATAAATCCCAAATAAATTCCAAATTTTTTTACAAAATCCAAAAATTTATATTTTCACCTAATAATTATATTTTTAGGCTTATTTTGAATGTCGAAGCCTCACATAAATTATTCTCTAGAATCTGGATCATTGCCAATTTTACCAAACATACTCAGCATCATGGCTCAAGATACACTGGATCAAGACCGGGTGATGCAAGTGGAAAGCAAATCACGTCGGCTAGTCCCAGACTTGTGGTTACGAGGTAAATAACATTATTATTTGTTTAACATGTCTTTACTGATTACTGTTGTTATTCATTGTTCATGTCTAATTATTTGGACATAATAGTTTATCACGTAGGAATTTCTATTGAGTGTCACAATTCATGATGTCATTTACTTTGGTCCTTAACATTTCAATGCCAGATAAAGATGTATAGATGGATGAACTCATTAAATAACAATTTGATCCGTATCCGAGTCATGATTTGGAAGATAAAAAATCATGGATTTTTTGTTGTTTGTTTATCTGTAGTTTTATTCTGCTACTTTTTAACACAATAAACCTTTTGAAAAACTATTTTGATAATTGTACACATTATCTTTTATTAAATACTTCCATTGATTATTAATGGGTGATTATTTAAAATATTGATTTATTAATTAAAAAGTATTTTTCACGTATTTGGAAATTTGGGCCGCGACATACACAATTGTATTCATTTGCCCAATCATTTTAGCATTTTCAATTCAACCGTTTTGTGATTGGAAAAAGTTACGTGCACACAATTTGTGTGCATAGCACAGCGGGGTTCGCACGAAAAAATTGATTTTGGGGTTTTGTTTATAATATTATTGTATATTATTCTATAAAAAGAAGTTCAATCGGATAATGTATAAAATTTCTTTAATTGTTTAAATTTTCATCCTATAAAATTGTGAAAATTTTGAATGAAAATTCAAACGATTAAGAAAATTTTATACATTATTCGATTGAACTAATTTTTTTCCAATATAACATAAAATAATATTATAAACAAAACTTCGAAATCAAATTTTCAGTGCATTCCCCACCATGTTGTGCACACAAATTGTGTGCACACAATACTTTTAAAATATATTCGTACAAAATGAATGATTTGAAAAGTAGTCTCAAAGGAGTTTTGGGGATTTTTGCTGATGATGTGATTTCCGGACTTTCCGTTCAATAGCTCAGCATACCCTGCAAAACTGATATCTTGATATCGGTGGGGTGCCGGTCGAATATCCTTTGATGCTTAAGTAAATATCTCGTCTTTTTTGGAAGAAAAGGAACTGAAGAAAAATAAAGAGTTAGAGAAATAGAATAGTTTTTCATACCATTCTCAATGTTGTTAAGGGAGTCATATATATCCATCCTCCAGCTTTGGTAGGCTCCCGTGATTACTGCTATGCTTCCTTATTCCTCTCATATGCTCCCTGGATAATTGGAAACCTTCCATTCCTATCCCCATTATTACAGAAGGCTCTCTCTTATTTCTGGTAAGTCAATCATTCAATTTAAACACGCGCCTTAGTGGGAAAAAACCCTTAGTGATCCCTTGCATGTCCTGACCAAAGGAACCTCAGCTTATGATGTAGGACAAGGACCTACAAGTATACTCAGAAGGGCTGCCGAGCATACCCTTACTTTAGCCGAGCAACCTACCCCTCCTTCTCATCAAGCCGCACAGTCTACACTCTCTGCCGAGCTGCCATCCCGCACATCAGATGCCCGCACACCAGGTGCCGAGCTACCATACTTGCCGCGTAGCCCAAATGAGCTTCAGACCAGTCCGGCCAGTCGAGCCCGTACCAGTTTGGCACTAGAAACTACGTCAGCACGGCCTCAACAGCTGCACCCCAGCTCGGCCGTATTCCCGCAGAGTTACTGGGACGAGACCACGCGGGGACCACCCGACATCTTCTGACAGTCTGTTATTTCTTTTCAGAATCTGTTAGGAATTGTACAAATTGTAATCATTTACTTTTTCACTTTTTGTTTGTATTAGTCGCCATTCATTTAGGGTTTTCCTCATTGTAATCCTTAGTGGCTATATAAGCCAAACGATGTAAAGTTACATACAACTTTTGATAATTTGAAAACCCAGTTTCTGAGCAGAGTATTTTCTCTCTCTGGTTCTTCAGTTGGATTCCTGATTTGTTAGGTGGATTCCTAGCACTTCTACCGAGCTACGGTGTTAGTTCGATCATTCCTCTACAAATTACGGTGTTAATCTGTCCGCTTCTACCGGATTTCATTCAAAATCCATCCATCCTTCACCTCGGATTCAGTTTCCCTGAACCGGCCTTCACTTATCCGTTTCCATTCCGCTGCGTTCTGCGTCAGTTCGTATCAGAGCCTACTTCCAATGGACGATGCTCCGGAAGACCGATCAGTCACAGTTGGAGATTTGCGAGTTGTTCAACAGGAGATGCGTGAACTACGCGAACTTGTTGAGCGTCTTACCGGCGAGTTTGCTCGTGTTCATGTCTGTCAAGAGCAGGCTCAGGTTTTCCCTGAACCTGTGGACCCGAATGGTGCACAAGCCAGAGTTCCCGGACGAGTTCCTCAGCAACACCCTATGCCTCTAGTCCAGTCGGACTCAGACAGTGACGCCGATGAAAGAATATTTAACTTTGGTGACCAAGCAAGACCTACAGAAAACAGAGACTACCGTATGAAGGTGGAGTTACCTTCCTTTGATGGCTACTTGGACGTAGAAGGATTCCTTGACTGGTTGACAGAGGTTGAGCATTTCTTTGATTACATGAGTATCGAAGAAGAGAAGAAGGTCAAGTTTGTGGCCTACCGTCTCAAGAGTGGCGCCTCAGCCTGGTGGGACCAGCTACAGACGTCCCGCGCATGTCAGAACAAGTCCAAGCTACGTTCATGGCCGATGATGAAGAAGCTGATGAAACAGAGGTTCTTGCCTGCTAACTATGAGCAGATGTTGTTTCAGCAGTATCAGAACTGCAAACAAGGACTTAGGACCGTCATAGCCTACACAGAGGAGTTCTACAGGTTATCTTCCCAAAATGACCTTCTAGAGAATGACGATCAACAGGTGGCTAGGTTCAACAATGGCCTACGCCTGCCAATTCAAGACCGAGTGGTGTTACACCCTGCTGTTACCCTCAACGAGGCTGTTGAGCTAGCTCTACGGGTTGAAGCCCAGCTGGACAGGGCCTGCGCGGGAGCCCAGAGATTCAACAGGACCGCGGTAGGAGGACAAGTATCAAGTGGAAAACGTGAGCTGTCAGGTCATATGAGTGGCAGCGCGACAAGTGGAGGACCAGCCGCAGGAAGTTCAAGTGTCGCTCAACCAGCGCGGCAAGGCAGTAAACAGGTTTCTACACCCCAAAAGACCTCGCCAAGTCCTTACACGCCATCTTCCCAACCTATCAAGTGTTACATGTGTGGAGAGCTGGGTCACCGTTCCAACAACTGCCCGAACAGACGAGTTGCTAACCTTGCTCTGCAGGGAGATGAAGAGGAAGAGTTGTTGGAAGACCAGGCCCTGGAGTTTGATGAAGAGGAAGTGGTGGAAGCTGACGAGGGAGTCATTTTGGTTGTACGGAGATTGCTGTATTCTCCGAGGATAGAAGCTGAGACTAAAAGGCACAACATCTTTCGCACTCGCTGCACAGTTGGATTATCGATGGAGGAAGCACCGACAATATAGTTTTCCGAACTATGGTGGATAAGCTTCAGTTGAAGACAGAAGCTCACCCCAATCCATACAAGATTGGATGGATTAATGACGGTGGAGAGATCAAGGTCAGTGAACGCTGCACGGTACAACTTTCCATTGGTCAGAAGTATGAAGATGAGGTGATATGTGATGTGGTGGACATGTCAGCTTGCCATCTTCTGCTAGACCGACCTTGGCAATTTGATGTGGGGTCTACACACAATGGGTGTCTCAACACTTATGCGTTCATACACCACGGGACCAAGATTACTTTGGTTCCCATGGGAGGTCAGAAATCTAAAGAGACCCATACTGCAAGCAAGACCTTGCTAGTAGTACCAGAGTTGGGAAAAAAGGAGCTGGAGGAGCATGAAGTGCATGTAGTGGTGGTAAAGGGAGAGAGCTCAGCGCCGACCAGCGTACCTTCCTAGCTAGCACCCCTTGTTGAAGAGTTCAGCTCAGTCCTCTCAGCTGAGCTGCCAGACGGATTACCCCCAGCACGGGACATTCAGCACCAGATAGACTTGATCCCAGGATCTCGTCTCCCCAACTTGTCGCACTACCGGATGAGCCCAGCAGAGCATGCCGAGCTGCAAACCCAGATCGGTGAGCTAATCAGAAAGGGATTTCTCCAAGAAAGCATGAGCCCATGTGCAGTGCCCACACTGCTCACACCAAAGAAAAATGGAAGTTGGAGAATGTGTGTTGACAGCCGAGCTATCAACAAAATTACTATCAAGTACCGTTTCCCCATTCCCCGACTTGAGGATATGTTGGATCAGCTAGCAGGAGCTACAATCGTTTCGAAGCTAGACCTGAAGAGTGGCTATCATCAGATCAGAATCTGCCCAGGAGACGAGTGAAAGACAGCCTTCAAGACTAAGGATGGCCTGTACGAGTGGCTTGTGATGCCATTTGGGTTATCCAATGCACCAAGTACGTTTATGCGGCTTATGACTCAGGTACTCTGACCATTGGATCCTGTGTCGTTGTTTATTTTGATGATATCCTGATTTATAGCCAAAGCCAACAAGCACATTACCAACACCTGAGAGAGGTCTTGGTACTGCTCAGAAACACCCAACTCTACGTCAACTTGAAGAAGTGCAGTTTCTTGACCAATAGCCTAGTATTTTTGGATTTTGTGGTCAGCGCGGATGGACTAACAGTTGATCAAGAGAAGGTCAGAGCTATTCAAGAACGTCCAACCCCTACATCCGCCCACGATGTGAGGAGTTTCCATGGATTGGCTACCTTCTACAGGAGGTTTATAAAGAATTTCAGCACCATTGCGGCACCCATGACTGAGTGCCTAAAGAAGAAGCAGTTTGAATGGACTGTAGATGCCACGCAGAGCATTGCCGAGCTCAAGGAGAAGTTGTCTTCAGCCCCAATCTTAGCCCTTCCAGATTTTGGTAAGTTATTTGAAGTTCATACGGATGCCAGTTACATCGGCATTG
Organism: Monotropa hypopitys; assembly: GCA_002855965.1. NCBI lineage: Eukaryota > Viridiplantae > Streptophyta > Magnoliopsida > Ericales > Ericaceae > Monotropa > Monotropa hypopitys. The sequence continues at coordinate 10,099 of NMUG010003766.1, forward strand.
GAGCTGTTCTATCCCAGGAAGGCCGACCAGTTGCTTACTACAGCGAGAAGCTAAGTGAGGCAAGGAAGAATTGGACTGCTTATGAGCTGGAGCTCTACGCAGTTATCCAAGCTCTGAGAGTTTGGGAGCACTACCTCATCCATCAGGAGTTCATGCTCCACACTGACAACAAGGCCCTGGAATTCTTGAACAGTTCAGCTACCATTAACCGGAAGCACGCTAGATGGATTGCCCATGTTCAAGCTTTCAAGTTCGTCTTAAAGCACACTGCGGGAACCTCTAACCGAGTTGCCGATGCCCTGAGCCGCAGAGCATCCCTTCTTGCCGTTGCCCGCACAGAGCTGGTGGGATTTGATTTCCTCAAGGAGTTGTACGAGGGAGATGAAGATTTTCGAGATTTGTGGTCCCAATGCCAGCTAAGCAAGACAGGATTGAATGGATTTCTTATCCATGAGGGGTATTTATTCAAAGGAAACCAGCTGTGCATTCCCAAATCATCCTTACGGGAATTGCTGATCAAAGAGGTTCACTGCGGAGGACTTGGAGGACACGTAGGGCGTGATAAGACTATCGAGCAGGTGGAGGATAGATACCACTGGCCCCAGCTCAAACGAGATGTTGGTCGATTTATTCAGAGATGCAACACCTGCCAAATAGCTAAGGGACAGACCCAGAACACAGGGCTCTACACGCCATTGACTATTCCTGAGGCACCATGGGAAGACCTGCCCATGGATTTTGTGCTCGGATTGCCCAGAACCCAGAGAGCTGCAGACTTAATCATGGTCGTGGTTGATAGATTCTCGAAGATGGCACACTTCGTGGCCTGCAGAAAGACCCATGATGCCTCCAACATTGCCAATCTTTTCTTCAGAGAGATTGTTCGTCTGCACGGCGTCCCCAAAACCATCACCTCGGACAGGGATAGCAAGTTTCTCAGCCACTTTTGGAGAACATTGTAGGCCAAGTTTGAAACCAGCCTCCAGTTCAGCAGCACTTGTCACCCGCAGACGGATGGCGAGACGGAAGTCGTCAACCGCACACTCGGCAATATGTTACGTTGCTTAGCAGGAGACAAGCCCAGGCAGTGAGACCTCCAGTTGCCCCAAGCTGAATTTGCCTTCAACAACACCATCAACAGATCCACAGGCCACACTCCTTTCCAGGTTGTGTATCGCCACGTTCCTACTCATACTCTGGATCTTGTTCCTTTACCTTCTCAGACAGGAACTAGCCGAGCTGCCGAATACCGAGCCGCGGAAGCCATCCGCACACTCGTTGACACCAAGGCCAGGCTAGAAGAATCAAATGCCAAGTACAAGTACTAGGCCGACAAGTGCAGGAGGAAGAAGACGTTCAAATAAGGAGACCTGGTTATGGTTCACCTCCGAAAAGACAGGTTCCCAGTGGGTTCGTATGGCAAGTTGCAGATGAGAAGAGTGGGCCCTTGCAAAGTCCTCAGTAAGATCAACGACAATGCATACAAGGTGGATCTTCCTCGTGAATTGCACATCTCCAACACCTTCAACGTCGGAGATCTAATTGATTACCACCCTCCCGAGCATGTAGAAAACTCGAGGACGAGTTCATCTTTGGTGGGGGATCCTGATGTAGGACAAGGACCTACAAGTATACTCAGAAGGGCTGCCGAGCAACCTACTCCTCCTTCTCATCAAGCCGCATAGTCTACGCTCTCTGCTGAGCTGCCATCCCGCACATCAGATGCCCGCACACCAGGTGCCGAGCTACCATACTTGCCGCGCAGCCCAAATGAGCTTCAGACCAGTCTGGCCAGTCGAGCCCGTACCAGTTGGGCACTAGAAACTACGTCAGCACGGCCTCAACAGCTGCACCCCAGCTCGGTCGTATTCCCGCAGAGTTACTGGGACGAGACCACACGGGGACCACCCGACATCTTCTGACAGTCTGTTATTTCTTTTCAGAATCTGTTAGGAATTGTACAAATTGTAATCATTTACTTTTCCCTTTTTGTTTGTATTAGCCGCCATTCATTTAGGGTTTTTCTCATTATAATCCTTAGTGGCTATATAAGCCAAACGATGTAAAGTTACATATAGCTTTTGATAATTTGAAAACCCAGTTTCCGAGCAGAGTATTTTCTCTCTCTGGTTCTTCAGGTGGATTCCTGATTTGTTAGGTGGATTCCTAGCACTTCTACCGAGCTACGGTGTTAGTTCGATCATTCTTCTACAGATTATGGTGTTAATCTGTCCGCTTCTACCGGATTTCATTCAAAATCCGTCCATCCTTCACCTCGGATTCAGTTTCCCTGAACCGGCCTTCACTTATCCGTTTCCATTCCGCTGCTTTCTTCGTCAGCTTAGCCCTGATCTGACTGGCCTTACACTGCGGTGATGAGTCCCAAAAAGGGGAATGAAGGGTTCCCAATGCCGAGCTTATGCAGGTGCTGACCTAAGAGCCTCTAGTAACTTTCACATGATTGGTGTCACAGACGCCCTCTTTTGGTCTTATATTGATCCGAGTTGGACTTTTCTTGAAGATCAGCTCATCAGGAGAGTTCAAACTGATCTAATTCTGAGTTCCTTTGAGTGATGAGCTAAGAGCTCAACATTCTTTATTGTCCTCAGTAGACCTTTCATTCCCCCACCTAGGATCACTTCTGATTTTAATAAAGCCTATTCAGCTCAGGTCCCATGAGGTGCTGAGCTCGTACATAGTAATTCTATATCAGCTACTCCCTTATCCATATGAGATTAAAGGATCTCATCCCAGCGTGGACAAAATTCTCAGCACCGTAATGTAACTGTTGTTTTTAAAGTTCGTGCACAGATCATTGAATGCCCATAATGGGGTCACATCATGGCCACATGGCAGCCCTCCATATTGCTAGATTAAAAGTCGTGATGGGTCATTAACGGTGATGATTTTAAAGATGGTGCGGGTCTCAAGATCCCTTAACCCTGCCTCTTCATTTACGCCGGGGGTCGCTTGTTCGTATTTTTAAATTCACCATCATTGCTTGGGGTTCTTCTCAAAAATTGTACTACGATTTCCATCTCCTTCTCCTTGGGTAAGTCCCTTCTTATCCCTCGTTTTTGTGGCTTTAAAATTTTTCCTTTTGTCATAATTGAGCCTAGATCCTCCCAACCTGTGGCCATTATCGACCTTTAACTGGCCGAGGACGAGACAAAAGAAGTAGAAATTTTAATGGGTCGAGGGACTAGGGTCTTGGCCACGAGAGTGTCTGTAGACCAGGTTATGTCGTCTAACATATCCGGGGAGGCTGAGGAGGAAACAATTTCCAAAAGTCAACCCTATCCGAGACCTAGATTCCACTGTTCAGCCTCCACTCATGCTTCTATGATATAACCTACCGATTTGTTGGTCATACGCCATAGGTTCCAATTTCCTAACACCGTTTGCCTTAGAGATACCAACCCAGACATCGTTAGACATGTTTTATCCCGATTTGGGTTAGCCCCCGGCCAGTTGGCTCCGAATAGATACAAACTGCTAATCAGCTGCACAATTTTGTGGATGGTCATGTCAAACGGTCACTGTCACGCCCCGGATTTTCAAACCATTTTTTTATAGGTATAAAATACTACTTGTTTATAAATGGGGACACAAGCATGGATCACAATGATTTAATAAAAGCCTACAAACAAACCACGTCCCATTACAAATTTACCAAAAATCCGAGAGTGAGTGCGGAAATATTAAACCATAATTCAAACCATAGAATGGGTAGAAGAGAAGGTAAAACAAGTCTTAGTTATTACATGCCGTATGGTTAACTAACCCACAAACCGGGTGTTTTAAATGAACAATACGAGAAGTCTCAAAATGAACTAAAACTCTCTACAAACTCAAGGAGCTTCGAGATCCTCCACCATTGGTTTCTTACCTGCAGAACCTTTAAAAAAGAGCGTGTCACGCTAGAGTAGGAGATATTTATAGTAAATGATGTTACTAATTAACTCAACTCGTGTGTGCTATGAATATAAAGGAGCATGCAAATCAAACATCAATGAACTTCTACATGCATGGCAATTGATCCAACCTATATGACCAAGGACAACAAATAACAGTGATAAGGAGTTAAGAAAGGACCTCAAACCAATGATCGATATAGATACGTTCTCATTCCAAGATGTTTAACAAAGGACTACTAAACAAGAGCCCAACATAAAAGCATACAAAATGTTTATGCTAATATCAATCAAATGAAGTACAATTATTTTCGCTTCTTGTTGCACGTAAGATATATCACCGGGATCCTAGCCGTATTATCCGTGTTTGTAAACGTCATTGGAATCCTAGCCAAGGTATCCGTGTTTGTAAACGTCGTTGGAATCCTAGCCAAGGTGTTCCGT
>NMUG010003767.1:0-14455 GCA_002855965.1 Monotropa hypopitys
TTTTACTCACACCAAAATCACCGTTTAAACTCTTATACTCAACACCAAAACACCATTTATATTTATTTGATAATCACCATTATTTTTACCAACTTGTGGAATCACCAACACCAGTAAAAGATCATATATAGATCTACACCACACCACACCAACACCACACCACACCATATATACTCGTACTATAATAGCCAAGAATCATTAACGTTCGGTGACTAACCGTTAAAGTCAGATCTGATACACTGGGTACATACTAGGATAAGCAACTAGAAATGATCCAGGGGCCACTACACCAGCCCTAGTGGTAAGGACTTGTACCCCACCGGGTACAAAATATAATATATAATATCATCATCACCATTGCACCACCTGTGCATTGCACCACCTGTGCATACTGATCCATAGACCCACCTGATTTATGGCAAGACTATTGAAGCACTCTAAAATATCATTTATATGATTTTAACACATTTCGAAAATACACTCATTTTACTCACACCAAAACAACACCATTTTCTTAATTAGAAGAAAATAACACCACACCGAATTTCTTATTTAGAAATCACCATTTTACTTAAATGCACACCAAACCGTATTTTACACCATATTTTCCAAAACTCATTAATTTAACACACACCAAATCACCCTTCTTGTATTTTCTTCAAAACCATAGTTTACTCAAAACACATTTATGATCCAAAGGATTTTCCTTCTTTCGAAAACATTTTCCAAAAACTCAACTAAAACACATATACGTACTACAAAAATATATGACATTCTAAACCTTATACGATCCATAAGAGTACTCACAATTTTTGCCGAAACCTCAAAGACTCTCCAAATGGCTCCTCAAATACCTAAAAAATATGAAAATATTATTAAAATATTATTATCTGCCTTTTTCTTTAATAAAACTCCAAATTTTATATTTTTCCAAAAAATTCACTTTTTCTCCCGGGCACCAAGATATCGGTATCTTGGACTGCCAAGATACCGGTATCTTGTCCTCTCCCAAGATACCGCAAACCAGATACCGCAAACCAGATACCGCAGACCAAGATATCCCTCAAGATACCGCACACCAAGATATCCCTCAAGATACCGCACACCAAGATATCCCTCAAGATACCGCAGACCAAGATATCCCTCAAGATACCACAGACCAAGATATCCCTCAAGATACCGCAGACCAAGATATTGGTATCTTGGCTAGCTCAAGATACCGGTATCTCAGTCATCTTCTCCAAATTCGAAAGGTTTCTGCAGAATTTGGGGTTTTGATTCAAAAACTTCTTTTGTCGATTGTTCCACCAAAACTCAACCATTTGCTCCCAAATTTAAACCACAGATACTAAACATGATCAAGAACAACTTCACCGAATTAGATTTTAAAAATTTTACCTCAGTTGCTCGTATCAAAATTCCAAAGTTTCTGCCGAAAGGTTTCCTCCATCTTCTGACCCCTTCTTGTTCTAACCCGAAATTCACCCACCAAACCACATCCAAATAACTTCAAATTTGGAACACGAAAACTAGAAACAATTTGGAACACAACTATGCTTTTAGATTCTGAAATGGTTACCTAAATCACCTGGAATAAATTCCCGAAGTATTTGCCGCAGTTGGTTTCTAACTCCCTCCTTCCTCACTGATCATCTTCTTCGACCAAAACATCTGCAAATCTTAAATCTCACTCGATCAGCCCCTCACTCCCTCAAGCTCTTGGTTGATATAACTTCTCATATACTTGATTCACTCCAAAATTATTAAACCTAAAATTCTCAGAACATTGATCTATATATATACTTCTTCACGACAATTTTTATGTTTATACACAGCCATTCATAGATTGTATCAACTCCTCAATTCTTGACACCTTTCATCATCCTTTGATTGCTTTTGACAGCACATTACATGCAACACCTTGTTTATATCGACCTATACACGTACTCATCTTCCCCCCTAGGATTCTCCGTCATTGCTACGATATACAACACATCAGAAATCTGCTATTCAAGATATCGGTATCTTGGGTTTCCAAGATACCGGTATCTTGAACCAAACCCCCAAAAATCGAATTTTTGCATTTTAACCCCTAGGAACTATCTAAAACTTGCAAATCAGATTTTATCAAATTCTATAAACCTTTTAATAACCCCATAAGCCTCCAAAATATTTTCACAAAATTCTAAATCACATAATTTAAGCCCAAATTATTCTTAAATCTCAATTATTTAATATTAATGACTTTAATTCTCAACACAGGTCTTACATACAGTACACGGTAACTTGTACTGTAAACTTGTATTGTAATGCAACTGTAACCTGTAATGTAACTCCATTGTAACTTGTGCATATTTGAACAAGTTACAGTGCATATTTGAACAAGTTACAGTACACTGTAACTTGTACTGTCATATTTGAACAAGTTACGGTCATATTTGAACAAATTACAGTCATATTTGAACAAGTTACAGTCATATATGGACAAGTTACAGTGCACTGTAAAAAAATGGTGTACCCCACCAAAAGGGGTCCCTTCACTGCCGGCACCCACAAGCACGTGAGGGAGTAAACTATAACTTGTAGTGTAATGTCACTGTAACTTGTCATATTTGAACAAATTACAGTGAATTTTTGAACAAGTTATAGTATTTTTGAACAAGTTACAGTGCACTGTAACCTGTATTGTAACTTGTACTGTAATGCCACTGTAACTTGTGCATATTTGAGCAAGTTACAGTGCACTGTAACTTGTACTATAACTTGTAGTGTAATGTCACTGTAACTTGTGCATATTTGAACAAGTTACAGTGCACTGTAACTTGTACTGTAACTTGTAGTGTAATGTCACTATAACTTGTGCATATTTGAATAAGTTACAATACACATGTGAACAAGTTACAGTCATATTTGAACAAGTTACAGTCTATTTCAAAAGTGAGGAAGGAAGCGCGCGCGTTAAATTGGACCTTAACGGGTACGGAAGCTTATTCAACGGGACCTTAACGGGTTTAAAGAAATATTAGGGACCCGCTCAAAAGAACCCCTTATTTATAGGCTTCAGGAGATCTTAATTTGGAAAATTTTCATTTGATTGATTTAACTTTCAAATAAGAATAAAATCTGTCTACCCTATTGTGGACTGTAAGTCACGGGTTTAATTTACGGAAACAACTTCTCTGTTTGCAGGGATAAGGCGGAATAAAGTTGTGTATATCAACCCTTCCCAGACCCCGCATATACAGGAACTTCGTGCACTGGATTGCCTTTTTAATAAAATTTGTGTACCCTTTTACCGAATGAATCTCAAGTCAATAAAAATAATTTAAAAAATAAATATTATTTATTTATTTGACTTAAAGTAATTTTGAATGGGCTTATATTTTTTGGCTAGTCCAATTTCTCAAACATTTAGTTGCTCAAGTTAACTCGTGTCTTTTTTGGCCTCTGCCATATTTTTAAATGCATTGAGTCCATAATTTTGGTGGACCAAATATTTATTTGAAAGCTTTGAAATTTGAACTTTAATTAATCAAGATTATTTTATTTATCTTGATTAATCAAATGGCAATTAAACGATGTAGAATTTTTAGTGCCTACACACCATACCAAGCATTCTCTCAAAAACTCTTATCCCCGTTCTCACCTTCAAACTAGTATTCGTAGATAATTCGCCCCAATCTTTTCTGATATCCTTCCACTCGCCCCACCACATAAGGCAACCGGACCTCCCCCAAGGACCAATCTCCTCAATCAGTCTCATACCTTACACACAACCATCCACCACCTATACATTTCGCACACAAATCTCTACAACCACTTTCCTTGCAGTCCTTGGTTGAAAATCGCCAACCTCCTCGCCCCAAACCTCGTTCCTTAAAAAGAAGATAAATTGTACTACAATCAACAAGGTGATACTTGAACTCATCTCACAAACCGATCCAAAGAAAAACTCTCTGCGTCTTCTCCAATCTATCTGCCACTAAAACATATAGTAAATAAAGACATAAAATACATGGGCAAGCTTGACAAAGTGTTCCTAATGAGAGTCGTCTGCGTCCCTTTCGAAAATACCATCATTTTCATCCTGCAAGCCGCTTCTGAAATCTCGTAAACACTGAGTCCCAAACTACTGTAGATCTGAATGAAGCACCCAACGGAAGGCCCAAGAAAGATGAAGGAAGACAGCCAACGTTGCAACCTAAAATCTCCACTAACAATTCTACACCAAACGCCTCTCCCACTGGAATAACCTCTGGGTTTTTGACTTACCTTGAGCCTAGACACAACCTCGAAACACATCAAAATTCCTCTAAAATAGCCCAAGTCGTGTCAATACCACAAAAAATAACAGTATTGTTTGCCTACAACGAATGAGAGACCACAACTTCAACCCCATTAAAGTTTCCCCATTAAAGCTACCGACTCTGAAACCATTAAAAAAGCCCCCCCTGAACATCCCTCTGAATCGTCCTCATCCTGCTCAACACTTCCATAACCAATATAAACATAAGAGGGGATAAAGGATCCCCTTGCCTAAGCCCTCTGAATGATTGGAACAACCCGGTTGAAGAGTTATTCACTAAGATAGATAATCTGAATGTAGAAATACAAAATCCGATACACGCCCTCAGCATTGAGCTGTCACATTTCAACTAATGATCTTGATCTTCATTAAAACCAATTAGATTGATGTCGACACCTACTTCCATTATCCCCCACCTTTCTTCCTTCCCTCATAAATGAAGATTTTTAACTCTCTCACCCTCTTGTTAGCTCTTATGACATTTATCCCTCCGTCCGTCCCTGTGCAAAATCCTTGGCCCTTATTTCTCCTCAATATCACGGAATAAGCACGTACCACTATCTTCAAATCCATCATAGGAAAGGCCAAGAAACGACCCGAAACCAGTTGTAGGCCCCCAGCCACTTAGAAACCCCTTGCTGTGAAGTTCCAGTCTTTTAACTCTCCATCATTCCAGACAGATGAACTATCATACCCCAACATTGCCAAAAAAGCATCATCCACCATCTAACGCATAACGTTATCCTCCCCCACCCCAACCAAACAACGTGGCTGGCCAAAATCCATATTATCCAGCCCAAAACCCCTCCCTCACACCCTTCACCACTAACATCCCCACCACACCTGGAATTCGCCATCGCCAAACTACCAATAAACTCTTATCCCTTACTTGATGAATGCCCTAATGGCCCAAAAGAAACGAAATAAACAATATCCGCACAAACCTCACCCTCCTCCCTGGACACCTCCATTCTCTCATATTTCTCCTGACACCCTGCTATGCCTTCTGTCTCCATATCCACAACAAGACTGCCCATTATCTCTGTCCCAGACATACCACCGGCTCATCTATGTAGGTCTCATAAACAATATTCTTACCTTTCTCTATCCACCTAGACACACCAAATTGGGAATTACCTCGTGAAGCCAACCTCTACTAACATGTTCTATGTCGCTCATAAGTTGAGTACGATGAGTAAGATCAATAAAGCCCATATTACCTCTTCAGTCAGACTGACAAAATAAAACATCTCTCGAAATGTTGTCACTCGTCACCAAGCCCTCAGTGTAACCATTAACCTCCCTCATCCCACCATCCAACCCTTGTGCACCTCTCCCTCGAACACCGATGTCCTCCCTCTTTAACTCCACCCGAGGCCCTCCTCCGACCAAATAGGCATGGTGTATTTCCAGTCTCCCCAGTCTATAACTACTTTGGTTGGAACCCGCTTCCCATTACCTCTCACCATCAGTGTTCTAAAAGGCACTAGACACTAGGCGGTCTGGCAAGGAGGGCCTAGGCAATTTATTTATTTATTTATTTATTCGAAAAATTAATATTTACTTAATACAATAATGAATAATGGATGCGAATCTTTTTATAACGAATATATAATATTCATTCTTAGTCATAGTGGACCACTACCACCCAACGTCGAGGCGGCGCCTAGGCGGCCTCTTACGGATCATTTTAGAACACTACTCACCATAATACGTGCCCAACCCAACTGTCTCTTCCTCGAATCATCATCAGCTTCCAAAAAACCTACACTTGTCACTTATGGCTTTAAAAACCATATACTTCTCAAATGCAAAGGAATACCGATCAACCTCAACCACACACAAGCTGACAATCCCTCTTCTCTATAACATAATTCAACTGGTGACCACCAATCCATGAGCAAAGACTTGCCATCAAAGGGCCACTGATTAGCCAAAACTTGACGTGACTCCAACTTGGATTGGAATGAAAAAGGAAAGTACCACAGAGGTTACAAACCTCTAACCCATCTTCTGGAATATGTCATAATCAAACTGCCTATGCTTTAATCGACTCTACCTCTGTTACCTGATCCAAAAACTCCCCCAACCGCCCAACCAAGCATCCACCTAAAAACCACACGAGATCAGTCCCACAGCCACAATAAATATCCGCATCAACGCCTACTTTGCCCAAACCACCTCCCATTGGAACTGGCTCTTGCGGCTACTAAGGGGGGTAAATCACCTGAGCATAGGACCTCGAACTTGCTTGCCTACACCACCCGTTTCCAAACCCGAAACCTGTCAAAGCATAAGCAAAGAACCTCCACTGGTCATCATAAAGAGACTACAGGATGAGTATGTGTTCCCTACGGCTCCCATAGCAAGAACCTAGATAGATTTGACCTTGCTCATCTATTCGGCACCAAATGGCAATAGCTCTCAACCTTCCCCGAAGTCTTCCAATGAACCCTAACCCCACCTTATCAACCAATTTTTTGATTAAAAATTGCAGTCAACCATGGGATCTCAAAACTCACAAAAGTCAAAAATCTTCTAACTCCTTAACCTCTATCCACTATCGATAGTCGTGCCTGACCAATACAATCAACACCTAAATTTTCAACCTCAAAGGATATCTCTCCCTGAGCAATAATTTTCCGACTCATCATAACAAAGCTTGAACCTATGAAGCATGGGTACCGGTAAGGGATACGGGTACGGGTACGAGAAAAAAGTAGGGTACGGGGTTATGACAAATTACTTATATATTTATTTATTATTTTACTATGTTTACCAAAAAGAGATAAATAAATGTTTAAAAGTTCATATATCAAGTTCAACATGCTTAGATCAAAGCAATAATTAGTTTACAAAAAAAATAACAGTTCTCTTCTCATTAAGATTTCTTTTATATGAATGAAAATGAAAAATAAGTAGAAAATCAAACACAAAATAAGTTTGTAAACATCCAATTCTCATCAGATAATGAACAACACGAGAGAAAGAGAAATTAACGACTAATGATTGATATCAGTCACCGGTGAAATCAGTTGTCGGTCGCAAGTCTTGAGCATGTCTTCTAATTTATGATTTCCTATTGTAAATCTAGAGCTAAAACGGAATACGTGGTCTATTCATGTCTAAGGGAATGAGAATTACACGAGTCCAAGACTATTAGGTTTGTTCATTCATATTTTTAAAAAAATTATAATGTTCCCCAAACGTACCCATAAAAGTACCCACGAAGCACCACTACCATACTCGTTTAAGTCAAAAGTACCCAATACTTTTTTGTCGTACCCGGTACGTTTTTTGATGTACCCATTGCCGTACCCATACCCACGAAATACCCGGTACTCGTACGGCGCCATTTTTGGAGTACCCGTTGAACTCATCAACCACCATCAGAAAAGCACAAGATGTAGATCAAAAAAGACGCCGACAAGATTGATCAACAAACTCCCCCAGACCAAAACCACACAATAACAAACAGAGACCATATTCGAAGAAAAACAGCCAGAAATGAGAAAATACATTACCACAGTAGACGTTGGAGCTCCGACGACAGTCAAAAATTCCTCGCGAAGGTACGATGAAGGCCACCTGGGCACGTGATAGCGATACAGAAGCCTTTGGTTGGAGATCCGAAGAAATAGCACCAAAAACTCCCCAAAAAATAGATCGTTGGAGCTCTGGCCAATCGGACCAGAGGGTGATGCCGACGCCGATCGACAGAAGCCGGTGAAGGTCTGACGATGATCAGCGGATGCCAAGAAGACCGGCACCGAAACTCCACAAACACAGAAACCCTAACCTCTATTATCGCCCGAAACCCTAACTATGCAAAACAACGCAACAAGGAGATGTTATTTCTGAAGATCAATGTTTATTTATCTTTGCGGCAGGGAACAACAATAAACTTGGCCCAGATCCTACACTTCGAAAATGAGATCTGGTTTGGTAAGAGTAGTGATCTTAATATTCTGTTAAATCTTCTTTGCTTTTTTCCTAAAATCGTACTGACGACTCTAATCTACATTGCAGTCTTTTTTACCCAACAGAAAGATTGTCACTATTAATGAATCCTCCTTCACAACAGAAAGATTTCGTGTGCTATCCTCTCTATAGCCGCCACTTAAGCTAACGTTGTCTTAGCCATAGCTCCATCAGACAACTCAGTTTTTTCCTAACCAGTCCATTCTCGTTCCCTGTTGTTTTGACATTTGTTTAGTCAAAACTCTATCACTTCACATCTATCTCCTTCAAGTGTTTCTTAAACTATAGAGTATTTTGAGGCTTCACAACCCATTGTCATCACTATGGAAGGACTCAATTACACTATCTGGGCTCATGCTATGTCTAGCTTTCTCAAGGGCAGAAGGCTTTGGCACTACGTCACCGGTGATATCATCGAACCAAGAAAATACGCTGGAGAAGACAACACCAAATACATTGACCGTCTTGAGAAGTGGGATAGCAAAAATCATCATATCATCACTTGGATCCGAACACGTGTGTCCGCTCCATTAGTCTCCAGTTTGGTAGATTCGAGACTGCTAAGTGTTTTTGGGACTTTCTAGAAAAACGATACACCACCGATGATTTGTCTCATCGATACCAAATTATGGGCACTTTGCATCGCATGCAACTACCTGGACAGTCTATGAACAATTTGCCATCTGAGATGCATTATGTTTGGGATCGACTTGCTCCAGCAAAACCTGAATTTTAAAATTCCACCAATGGTAAAAAATTATATAACTATCGAGATCGTCAACACTTGGTTCTTTTTCTCATGGCTCTCACTAATGATTTTGAGCACGTTCGTGCATCTCTCTTTCATCGCAGCCCTTTATCGGCACTGGATCAAGATGTTACTGAGCTTCTCTCAGAAGAAACTCAACTTGCCCCTCGCAAGACGACCCTTACCCCTAATGATGTTTTCTTTGCCACTCCTAGGGAACCACAACACAACAACAAATGTCACCCATCTTGGGCTTTCTAAAAAATTTGCAATTACTGTAAGAAACCAGGACACGTTCTATTGGATTTTTCTGTTCAGGTTTGCCAATCTTGTCATAAGCAAGTCCCCGGGGTCATCTTCAGCATGACTATTTCCAAAACCCCAACAGGCACTCTCAACAATGCATATCTCATGGTACTCCTCCCAGATCCGCGGCCACTAATACATAAGATTCATCATCCATTGTTTCTATTGAAACTGTTGATGGTTCTCCCATGAAAGTGAGTCATATTGGAAAAATATATGCATTAAACACAAATCTTCCTGATACTTAATGAATTCTCCAACTCATTCTCAATCTCATATCTGTTGGTCAACTATGTGATTTCGGTTTAACTGCTTTCTTTTCTTCTTTTGGTGGTTGTGTGCAGGATCCAAAGACGAGACAAATTCTTAAAATAGGTTGAAAGACTCTTTGAGATCATCAATCTCTACATTCCATTCCGCTTCTCATCATCAGTTCAGACATCAGCGCCAGTCGCATCCACTTTATCGATCAAACTCTGGCACTCTCGTTTTGGTCATACTTCTGTTGGTCATCTTCAATCCTTAGTATCTAGTGGTCAGTTAGAACTTGTTAATAAATTGCATTTTGATTGTCTTTCGTGTCAGCTTGCAAAACATAATTATTGACATCTCATAAGAGTGATTCTTTTTCTTATGCACTATGGAAGGCTCTAGGTATTTAGTCATTTTTGTTGATGATTACTCTCGTTACACTTGGATATTTCTTATGTGTCATCGATCTGAATTACCTCACTTATACTTTGATTTTGCTACCACAGTCAACTCAATTTTCTTGCAATATCAAAGTGTTTCGTAGCACAGTCACTTTGTATATTATTACCAAAGGTAAGGCTTGTACTCGTCTTTTCCCCTTCCCAGATACCCATTAATAGATACCAAATGGGCATTGATTTTATTTATCAAAGTATTTCGTGTTGACAATGCAGACGAATATACAGATTTAGGAGTCCTTAATTTTCTTCGTCAACATGGATCTCTTCCCCATCGTTGCTGATGCAACTCAGGAACATCTCTGGCTTCGTTGGTTACTTGAAGATTGGGTCGGTGACTCCATTGATCATTGATCCACCACTGGGTATTGCTTTTTCTTTGGTGATTCCCTTATTTCGTGGAGCAACAAGAAACGAATTGCTATCGTTCGATCGAACACAGAAATTGAATATTGTGCTCTTGTTGATGCAACTCGGGTTACTTGAAGATATAAGTGTTACTTGAAGATATAAGTGTCACTCAATCTACTGCTACTATCATCAGTTGTGATAATCAAAATGCTATCCAGATTGCTCACAATAATGTCTTCAATAAAAAATGATTATCACTTTGTGCGTCATCACCTCACCCGTGGTACCATTAGACTATTATCAATTTTTTACCGATCAAACTACTAATATCTTTACCAAGACACATCCTCCTGTGCAATTTCATGACTTTCTTTCCTAATCCAAGTTGATCTCCATTTTTCCACCTTGAGTTTGAGTGAAGGCTGTTAGTGTATATATTATTTGTGCATTTGTCCCACATTGAAAACATTGGAAAACATTTCACTTAGGCTAAGTATATAAATAGGGTATCATTCTTGTAAACAAATTACATTATTTAATACAATTGTTCTTCTCTTTGTATTGTCTCCCTTCTTCTCTTTTGTTCAAGATAAGGAATGCAGCTTGTGGAGAGAGATTAAGCATATGAACTTGCAAACAGTAGAAAAGCTTCTAATAGGATCACACGTTATGCAAAAAGATATAGCAACAGTTCTTGTTTGTTTTCAACAGAAACATGGGAAGACAGACGTGAGCAAACAACAAGTTTTCGGACCATGTACTGATCTAAAGTTCAGTATTGGGTTTTGCCTTATCTCATTGTCAAGACCCAAATTGTCTGGTAGAATCTAACGCTGTACATGAAATAAACAAATAATATTAAGAACTTTAGTCCTTGTTCTACTCTTTTATTTAAAAGGCATAGCTTCCATACTAATGCACAACATAATAAACGTATGCAGATATATTAGGTTCCATCTTTGTGTTTTTGTTCAGCTATATTAGGTTCCATATCTTGAACTCTATAAACTGTGAATTTTAGATGAATAGAAGAGCTTACGAGGATAAGAGTATCTTCACTAGGAGCAGGTAAGCCTTTCACAGCCATATCCTTTGATATGTAACCTGATCCTCCTTTCCAATTCTTTGAAGGATTATCAACCGTGTAGAATATCTGGAGTTTTGCATCAGAATAGAGGAGGACTTTCCCAAGTTCAACAGAAAAATTCAAATTTAGGACATCAAACAGAAAGTTCGATACTATATACAGGTGTTACCTTTAAATTTGGGTAGCTAGCTGATAGCACATCAAGCTTCTTTTTGAGCAGTATGTCATCTGGGGAAACATTAGCATAAAGCAAAGAAACCTGAAACAATAAAAGCCATATTAATGGTGGAATTTGTATTTTCTAGCCTCAACTAAAGGCAAATCAGCCTCGAAATCCAAATGTGCAGGGGAAGATGTTTAATAAACTAAGAAACACAAATGAAAAAAATTGAAGGGGTGATAAATTACCTGAGTGTTGTCATCCGGATTTTTCAGTATAGCCTCGATTACCTGAAGCATTGGAGTAATGCCTGTGCCACCTGCAATCTGAATGGCGGGCCTTTATTCACATTTTTGCAGGTAAAACTAAGTATTTAAATTCCGCAATTACACTAAAAGTGAATAAACATTTCAAACATGGAGACAATCAGATAGGTAGTAGTATACATAAAAGTGAACATGGCCGAAATAGAATTACGCTACCATCAGAAATACAAACAGTAAGAATCCCCTATAGTTTGCTGTAGTTTTTTTTTCTTGGGCCAAAGCTAGTACTAAAGTAAACCTCCAATGTTAGACAAAAAGGGCATGGGTCATGAGATAAATTTCTGACTTCGGAGTATGGATGCTAGAATGAAGCATTTCATGCTCTGTTATGCAACCAGTCAGCCATAAGCCATAAACTCCTGAGTCAAAAATATGAAATCATAACATCATCTCGAGAGGTGGATCCCCTGCATGTCTCCTGCTTAAAATTTACAAAATTAAAGGTGTTCTAAGAATATGCAACATAGTGAAACTTCTAGTTTATAAAACAAAACAAACCCATATATCCCAATCAACTAGGGTCGGCTACATGGATACTTTGTTGCCATCCCGATCTACAAGGCCTGTACAAAACTTAATTTACATTCTGGCACGTCACCAAGTAAGGCATTCCAATAAAAAGAAAAAGGCATGCCACACCACCAAACAAAGACATGCTAAGAAAAAATGTCCTCTCAGACCATCACATTTTCACAAACTTTTAGTCCATATTACTAGTTAAAAGCTACTAACTTGACCCTTCTTTTTCTTTTGGTGGTTGCCATGCTTAATATTAAAATTTGTCCAACATCGGTTAATTATCACTCCCAAAAGTAGTATGAGCTTGAGTGGCCCCTTCACCCACGTTCAATTGGTTTTGAGTTAGATGCTTCCATTTTTGGGGGTATCCGGTTTGTCTTGACTCTTTTGAGTTCCTTGAATAGTACAGACATAAAGTAGAAACAGAGAAGACTTATTCTTACCATGCCAATGTGTTTTTTCATATTTGGTGTATACCTAAGCTTTTCAATGGGCCTGAAAGAAATAACATACATCCAATGAAATAAAGATAAACATAAAGACCTTGTCTACCACTTGCTCATGTGCAAGGCTCACCCTTTCACTTCTACTACATCGCCTGGCTTTAAGCTTGCAAAATGCCGACTCATTTTCCCTTCTGGATACACCTGCAATAAACTGCGACGGTCAAGGTGATAAAATTCAAAATTTAGAAGAGCAGCAAAGGAGTTTTATACTAATTTAAGCTTGAAAAGAAAAGAGATGAAAACAAGCTGACCAGTAATTAAGTAAATAAATACCTTAATCAATACGTCAAAGTAGCCCTTAGAATCAGGATCTGATATAGGAGTATACCTGAAAAGGAGAAACACTTAAGAAGAAAGTAGTAGGTAGTAGGAGATATAAAGCTAACAACGCACATCAAATAAATTATCAAAACTTTACAATAAATTCAATGGGAGTTGTTTTGTCCTCTTCCGTTGTAGTTAAATTAAATCTCTCAATGATAACCAAGTTTCTCAAATCTTGCAACCCCTATCAGTGAGTCTGAATAGCCATGCATCGCAACCCAATATATACATATATATATATGGGATAAAAGGGCAACCTTGTGCACGAATCTCTCGCATATACGGGGTCTGGGGAAGGATTGATGTACGCAGTTTTAGCTCTGCAAGCAGAGAGACTGTTTCCATGAATCAAACATGTGACCTACAGGCCACAATGGGGTAGTTTTACCGCTATACATAAAAATTGAAAAAAGAAATTACATATACAACAAATACACACTTTGCATGCTATTGAATCAGAGCTAGTTTCAATTAAACAATAGCACGAGGCTGAAATGGCTATAATGCAAAATACTTTCTTTCTACCTCTTACCCAGTTTGGTCATTTCTTTGTGACTTTTTACCCTTTCTTTTTCACTTTTTGTCCTTTCTCTGTCGGCTGCAGTGAAACCACTTTCACCTAACCTTATGCCTTTCTATTTTAAAGAGAAATATAAAATAGTTGGATGGACAGCCAGTAACTGGTATTTCAGTCCATAAGGCATAACCTGAATAAGTAGTGTGATCATATTTTATGTACATAAGCTCTCTCTCTCTCTCTCTCTCTCTCTCTCACACACACACACACACACACACACACACACATATTTCAGAGAATATAATCCTATTTAATATCTTTAAAAAGGGCATTCCTCAATGTCAATACCCATCAATTGTGGGACAAAACTAATTTCACAAAGCGGTTGCAATGGTTCAGTGACAATCGAAAACAATCTATATTACAAGGGAGCTCATTTTTTGAAAATGTGTATGTGTTGTGTCCTACGTGGCATATTTAACGGATGAGATTGAATTTCTTTGATATTAATGGTTAGATGTGTATTTTTTGTGTTCACATATTTTTGTTTCCATCTATTTCCAAAAAGAATAGGAAAATATGTTGTGTACATTCCATAAAACTATATATTATAA
>NMUG010003768.1:0-14450 GCA_002855965.1 Monotropa hypopitys
GAAATTACAAAATTTCCAACAGTCCATGCTTCTTAGGCAAAAATCTAAAGTCGGAAAATCAAAATACATGAAAGAAAGACGTAAAAATGGTTATTTCTATTGATGCAGATAAAAGTTCATTATGTGATCTATCACCTATTGGAAGACATGGGGAGTCTGATTGTGGAGAAGGCTCCTGGAACATTTGAGATCAAGGTAGCCGGAGAGGCTCAAGTTCTGAACATATTTGAGATCAAAGGAAGGAGCAAAGCCAAGGGAGAAGATGTGAAGATTGCTGGTTGCCGAGTGGTGGACGGACGTGTCACCAAGTCATCCACCATGAGGCTCTTGAGGAGTGGGGAAGTTGTGTTTGAAGGGTCTTGCGCATCCCTGAAAAGAGAGAAGCAGGACGTTGAGGCAGTTGGGAAGGGAAACGAGTGCGGACTTGTGATTCGAGACTTTATCGATTTCCAGATCGGAGATGTTATTCAGTGTTTGGAGCGAGTAAATAGGAAACCTAAATTTATTTCGTCGGAGAGCGGGTCTGTTCGAATCGAATGCTGATAGACTTTGAGACTTAATACTAAGTAAATTTTTGTTAGGTATGGCAATTGTGGTGTATTGCCCAAGATTTTCCTCCTCTATTTTTCTCTGAACTGCTAAGGCTTATTATTAGATTTTGGGAGATGTAATTCTTCATTTGGGGTATTGACAATGGTATTGTTACGATATATCCCTCGAGCTCAATTTGAGCAAGAATTATGTATTTACAGTGGAGAATTAGTCAAAAATAATCATTGAGATGTTTTGTATACAAATATGATATTAGAATTAAAAAAGAAAATATGAAAGATTTGATCATGATAAGAAGTTTAGATTTTATTTTATGATTGAAATGAGAAATTTATTTATTAAATAGTTTTCAGAAAGAATGTTACGCAGAAAAAAATAAGGCAAGTGATAAAAAAATGATGAAGGATATAGTTAATGGAGACAATAAAAATGGAGTAAAGATAAATGATTATGTTAGTGGAAGCAATAAAGGCGTACCGACTGTTACAAATTGTAATAAAGAAAGCATTAAAGACAAGAAAATGGAAAAGTTTAGTTAGAATCTCATCCTTTCAAATTCCAAACGTGAAATGTGAGATCCAAAAATTATAAAAAAACTGTATAAAAGGCAAAAAAAAAAAATATACATTCAAATGTATGCAAATCCTCCATACTAAAATTCTATCTGAGAAAAATATTAATTTAAGTATCAGAGAGCTTTCTGAATCGAAAGACAATGTGTTCTTTAGGTGTTATTTGTTTTGTAGTTTAACTCAAGAATATTCAAATCAGCATAGCACTTCCAGAATTCTCAAGAAAGAAGACCAATTCCGGATTGTCATCTTTGACCTTTCAAGAATGTTCTTAAAAATCTCACCCACAATTGGCGTCGTTTGTGAGATTTTTTTTAATAAATTTTTAAAGATTTCCATTTCTTTTTAGTCAAAAATGTTAAGACAAGAATTATTAATGCCCAGAAAAGGAAGGATTGCATCAGAGATCAAAGGAAAAAAATTGGACATTGCTACTGCCAGTGGTGTGAGGAAAGGAAGAAATATTCTTTAGAAGACTAGTTCTTCGTCGAAGAATTGAAGTTTAAGAGAATATTCCGGTTCAAAGGAACATTCTTCTTCAAAAACCAGAAGTTCTGCCAAATTCTATTCTCAAACTAAGAGGGAGGTAGATTTGGAAAGGATCGTAGAAGGAGTGACCAAATAATTGAAAGACTGGAAAGAAAATCCAAGAGCTAAAAAGAAGAGGAATTCAAAATCCAGATTAGAGACATGAGGATATTCCCCAGCGTTCTCATAGCAGATCCAGGGGAACCAGAAATCATCACGGTCAAGAAGATAGATCTCGGAACCAAAATTTACCCAGACTTGTTCATATTGATCAAGTAAGCTGTACTGATGATAGAAGCCGAGCATCTATCTAGCAGATGGAAAGACCAGAAAGACCAGAAAGATCGAATTATGAAAAAAGATCAAAAATTCTGTCCATAATTGATTAAATGAAAGAGAAAGAGAGATTGAGCAAGCAATGGATCATTCAGGTGGAGTGCGGAAACTAAGCAATCCTGCTCAGGAAAGGAGGCACCATGACGAAGATGACATTAAGGATTGAAATTAAGGATTGGCTGAATCACCGTCTGGGAGGAAGGATGACAACGCAAGATAGTGCTAGGAGGGCACTGCGGCAGATAACATCAACATCTTTGTGTGTTGAAATTGATAGGTATCCTTTACTTAGGAATTTTGTCCACCCAAAATTCCAACTGTACAATAGGACCACATATCCCACGACACATTTAAAGGCATATATCCAGTCTACGATTATGCACTCTGGAGATGAAGATTTATATTGTAAGATGTTTGCATCTAGTTTGGGTAAAATTTTCCTAAAACTGGTATCATCCTCTTGCCCCACATTCCGTAATGGGTTGAGAAGATCTTGTTGAATAATTTTTGGCAAGATTCATTACTTATTGCAAACCACCAAAGGAATTAATCCTTGATGTCTCTGAGGAAGAAGTCAGACGAATCAATCAGAGAGTATATTGGGAGATACATGTGAGTGTATAACGAAATTGAAGATTATAGTAAAAAATATGATGTTGCAACCTTCAAGCTGGGGTTATCTGTTCGGAAAAAGCTGCGAGAGTCTCTTACTACGAATCTAGTGGAGGCAATGGTTGAGTTGATGGACAAGGTGGAGCAACATGCAAAAGTGGAGGACGAGATTGCTCGGGAGGCTGAGCGGTCGGGTCACAAAGCTCATAAGACCAACACTATCAATCAGAAAAAGCCCAAACAGAAAAGAAAACAAGAACCGATTGCAGAAAAGAAAGAAGAACAAGGATAAGTGCTGCACCCAGCACGAAAACACCCAGGCCAGGACCACAAGCTTCCAAGACAGCCCAGACTACCTTCAATGTTCCAATCTTCCAGATGATCTGCTAATGAAAGATGAGCCATTCTAGAGATGGTCCAAGAAGCAAGGAGGAAATCAAGCAGAGTTGGAGGCAACAAGCCATCGTTGCAGCTTCCATCGGGAGTTTGGCCACATGACTGAAGATTGCAACGTATACAAAAAGTTTTTGAAGGATTTGGTAGCTGCATGACATTTGAAGAAATATATTGCACGAACAGAAGAAGCTGTTCAGGAGGAGCATCAAAGACAAGGTACTCCAGAACAAAGATTTTTAGCTCTCCTTGGTACTATCCATATTATCCATGGCATGGTAGAACCAATTTCAGAGAATGATGCCTGAACACAAAGAAGGAGGGAAGGCCATTCACATCATATTCTCTAGATCGGGCAAAAACGTGCAAGGGAAGAGGGAACAGAAAAAATTTCTTTTTCAGAAAAAGATCTCGTCGGAGTGCAAGTGCCGCACAACGACGCTCTGATCATAACTTTGGAAATTTCCAGGTATGATACAGAGAGAATTTTGGTTGATCAGGACAATTCAACTGAAAATCTTTATTATGATGCATTCAAAAAGATCGGCTTAACAGAGGCAAATCTATAAGAAGCCAAGATTCCATTAATTAGATTTAGTGCAGAACTAGTATGGCCACTAGGATTGGTAGTTCTACGAGTCCATGCTGGAAGGGTAACATTGAACACTAGATTTTTGGTGGTAGATGTCCCTTCAGCATATAATGCTATTGTTGGGCGAATATAGATGCATAGGATGAGAGCAATCCCTTCATCCTATCATCAAGTGCTTAAATTCCCTAGTCCTAAGGGAATCGAATGCATAAGAGACAACCAGGCTATAGCTAAGAGTTTTTTTTGTAGCTTTCTTGAAAACAAAGCAACAGATTGAGCAGGTCAAATCAATAGAAATGTAAGATTAGCCAATCCTGGAGGATGTTGGGAAGAATCCAGAGGAAAGAGTGTTTGAAAAGTTGAAGAAAGTTTCTGATCACCCAACTGATGGGGAACACTATTTCTGATCGGGGAGAAGCTGCCAGAAGAAGATGAGAAAAAATTGGTTCAAATTCCATTGAATCATATTGATGTGTTTGCATGGACACCTCAAGAAATGCCCGACATAGATCCAGAAGTCATCAACCATCACCTGAATGTCAATCCAAATCACAAGTCGATTATGTAAAAAAGAAGGAGGCCGACTATGCAACATACAGATGTAGTGATTGAAGAGGTGGATAATCTTTTGAAAGCGGGGACAATTCGCGAAGTACACTATCCTGTCTACTTAGAAAATATAATAGTGGTGAAAAAGAAGAATAGAAAATGGAGGGTCTGTGTGGATTTCACAGATTTGAACAGAACTTGCCCGAAAGACAGCTTTCCTTTACAAAAAATAGACCAACTGGTGGATGCGACAGCTGGATTCTAGAGAATGAGCTTTTTTGATGCCTATAGGGGGTATCATCAAATAATAATGTATGAGCCTGATCAAGAAAAGACTTCATTTATTACTCTGAGGGGTGTTTTTGTTATAAGGTGATGCCCGTTGGCTTGAGAAACACTAGAGCAACTTATCAAAGGCTGACTGGAGAAACTTATCAAAGGATGGCAACAAAGATGTTTAAAGATATTATTGGCAAGAACGTGTAAGTCTACATTGACGATATTGTGATGAAGTTCAAGGAATTAGAATCTCATTTGGCAGATCTGCATCAAGCATTTGAGGTGCTAAGAAATTTCAAGTTGAAACTAAATGCCTCAAAATGTGCTTTTGGTGTCAGTTCAAGAAAATTTCCTGGTCACTTAGTGACTAGAAGATGAATTAAAGTCAACCCAGGTCAGATAGCTGTCTTGCAAAATCTCCAAAGTCTGAGAAGGATTAAGGAGGTGCAAAGGCTTACAAGAATGGTTTCCGCGCTGAATATGTTTATTAGCAGATCACCAGACAGATGTAGACCATTTTTCAAGTTATTGAAGAAGCAAGCCAAGGGGCCACTGGTGATGCAATGGTAAAAGACCTAGCCCAATAATCTTAAGGTCTTGGGGTTGAGTCTAAGCATAGTCACTTTGTGTATTATTACTAAAGGTTAGACTTGTCCTCATCATTCCCCTTCCTAGACACCCATTAATGGGTATCAACTGGGTGTTGATTTATTGAAGAAGCAAGCCACTTATAACTGGACAGAAGAATGTGAGAAATCTTTTCAAGAATTGAATAAATATCTTGCTAATCCTCCATTGGTTGTCACACCAGAGCCAGAGGATGTCCTAAAGATTTATCTTGCAGTATCTGAACATGCAGTTAGTGTAGTTTTGATCAAGGAAGATGATGCCGAGTATAAAGTAGTATACTACATTATCAAAACACTCCTTGATGCATAAATCAGATATCTACCATTAGAAAAACTATTTCTGGCACTGATGGTAGCCTTCAAAAAGCTAAAGCATTACTTCCTAGCTCACACAATTGAAGTACCAACCACTCATCCCTTAAAATCTATATTAAAAAAGACAGATTTTTCAGAAAGAGTGGTCGCCTGGTCTATTGAGCTCAGACAGTTTGACATCAGTTTCATTCCTCGCACAACAATCAAGCGTCTGATTTTAGCAGATTTTGTTGCAGAATTCTCCCCAGGAAGCCATCTTAGAGAGCAAACAAAAGAAGCTAATCCAGCATCACCAGTACTACCCACAGGAGAAACAGAACAACCAATAATAAGCTAGTCAATGCCAAAACCCGAAGAAGACACATCTAACCAATGGAAATTTTTTGTTGATGATTCTTCTTGTAATAAAGGGTCTGGAGTAGGAATTGTACCATTTTCACCAGATGGATTGCCATTAGAACAATCAATCCATTTGGCCTTTAATGCAACAAATAATGTTGTCGAGTATAAAACTTTGCTTACATGACTTAGTACCGCTCAGCAATGTGAAGCCAATGATTTGCTTATTAATTGTGATAGTTAGTTGATTGTTAACCAATTATCTGGAAAATATGCAGCCAGAGATGACCGAATGACTTCTTATGATCAGAAAATTAAAGAATCCTTAGTCTATTTTGAGAAGACAAAGATTGTGCAGATTACTTCAAAACAGAACAACCACGCTGATGCTTTATCATGCCTTGCATCTTCAGTACCTATAGAGCTTCGCCGCACAATCAGTATTGAGTCCCTCCTATAGCCGAGCATAGAAAAGCAATCCATAGAAGAAAGTATGGATCTAAATCTTGGAGCGAGATGGTTAGATCCTATTATTACATTCATCAAACATGGAACATTTCTAGAAGATAAGAAGGAAGCCCACAATTTGTGACTCAAGTCAACAAGATTTTGGCTCTCTCCAAGCCAAGAATTATACATAAAGTCTTTCACAGGACCATACCTGAGGTGTGTACATCCAACCTTGACTCAAAAATTCCTTTATGAAATCCACGAAGGAGTGTGCGGCAGCTATGTTGGTGGCCGCTCACTAGTATATAGAGCAATCTCTTAGGGGTATTGGTGGCCCTATATGCAAGAAGGCGCACAGTTTTATGTCCGGAAATGCGAGAAGTGTCAAAGGTTCTCTCCTATCATTTATATACCTGCTGTTGATTTGGTACCATTAACTAGTCCATGGCCATTTGCACAATGGGGGCTAGATATTGTGGGACCAATGCCAATAAAAAAGCACATAAAGAAATATTTATTGGTTGGAATGGATTATCTTACAAAATGGATAGAAGCTGAGCCTTTGGCAAAGATTACAGAGAATAATGTGGAACAGTTTGTTTGGAGGAATACTATCACAAGGTTTGGTATCCCTTATGCATTGGTAATTGATAATGGAACCCAATTTCAAGACAAATTTAAAGGCGTTTGTACGGGTTACAAAATCAAAAACTTTTATGCATCTGTTGGATATCCTCAAAGCAATGGGCAAGTTGAAGCTTCAAACAATACAATACTTGTCACACTTCGGAAATTTTAGTAAATTTCCATTCGTTTTTATAAATCGAAAATCCTTAATCGCATTTAAATCTATCGATCTGATCCGTTCTTGAAATCAGAATTCTTTATTCATGGAAGTCGTAGATAATTTGATTACGATTCCAACGTAACTTGAATCGTCTCAATCGGAGTCTGGACGAATAAGTTATGGCCAAAATACTCTCGGAAAAACCAACCGTTCAAATCAGAGCAATAATGGCCGTGTTGACCGGTACACGATACCGTCATCGACCGGTCGAGGCTCATTAGAGAGCTGTTCGAAACAAGCTCGACGGGTCGGGCCAAAACCGTCGACCGGTCGTGAAGGCAAATTTCGCTGTTTTGACAGATTAATAAAGGGTTTTTGGTATTTTCGCGTGGGGATTGTATATATGCAACCCTTAGCTCGATTTTGGGAGTCATCTCCCTCCTCCCTCAACCTTAGCCGACCTTCCCTCTCTCTCTCTCTACATTTCTCTCAAACCTCTCTCTTCTCTCTTAAATTTTGGGAAATCCATGGGGTTTTGGAGCAAAACCCCTTCACAAACATTGCTCCCCTCTCCTCCCTCTACGCGGCAATGGCTTGGATCGTTCATCGAAGCACGACTCTCACCTAGGGTTTCCTTGGAGCTTTGTTTAAGGCAGAGATTTCTACTCCTAGTGTTTGTAATGTTGGTGTTCTTCTTTCTCTTAAATGCTTTCAAGAAATTTCGTATATCAATGGTTAATTTCGAATTCATGCATCTAAGTTGTTTGTACCCTTCAATTGGTTGAGTATACATGTCAATTTGGATCTTGTTGAACTCCCTACGAAGTCAATTTGTCAATCCTTGACTCAATTTCGAAAACCCTAAATCTTACAAAAACCTAGATTTTCAATGTTGAACAAAATTGGGGCTTTTGGTTGGAATGGTCAATTAGTGGGTTGGTTGAGCTCCCTATGGAGCCAATCTATCAAATTCTCGTTAAATTGTGAAAACCCCACATTTGGATAAATTACCCTAACGCGTCGATTTTAAATCACTTTGGGGAAATGGTTGATTTTGGGTTCTTATGATCCATTAGTGGGTCTAACTAGTCTTGACACGTTTTTGTAGAAAATTGAACGATTGGAACGTTTTGTGAAATAAACGGAATGTTTTGGAAATAACGGAAAGGAAAGTCATATCGTGGGATGACACGTCAACTAGGAGGATGTTTACCCTAGGTTGTACGGAATGAAAGGAAATGTGACACATCTGCTCTTTACGAGGAATTACTTGAGTTGGCTACTATTATGTGGGTAGTTGGGATACCTTGGGTGGCTACTGTGAGCACCCACAATATTGCGCAATGGAGGTTTGACTGGGCCCCCCAGTGTGCCGGGGAATCACTAGGAAATATACGGTTAGTTGGTTGATTCCCAACTCTCTCGGAAATAGCCGAAACTCTACTTATTGTTGATGATTGTCCTTATTGTTCTATAAGGTGCGGAACTGAGATAACAAGTAAATCTTGGAGAATAAATGGGAATTGGAACACGTTTAAATAATGGAAAATGAGTCTTTTACTTTGCGTGGGTCGACACTTGACACAATTTCCCTTGGCCTTGTTTAGGCAATCTTTTGGTAGATGTTGGATACTGTTGTTTCTCTTTCTCGAGTCTTGGTCAGACACTGGTTTTATGGCTTTACCTTACGATGAGTCAACAGTAAAATATTTGAAAGAAACATCTGTTTTTAGATAATGAGATCCGTTTCATAAGTCACATATATTCCTTGCATGATCACACACCTTCACCCCAATATTATAGACGTTTGGAGATAGATTATCTCTACCAGGCGGTGGTGCCTGACCCTCTACTTTTGTAGGACTCACCTTTGACTTGGAGCCGCTGGATTCTTCATAGGACTTGAGGCTGGACTGGACCGTAGCGATAGGTAGCCTTTCTTTTCAGTTCTATGTTTTCTTTTCTTTACTGTTGGCCGCCTTGTACATGATTATCCTATAAAATCCTATTTTGGCCTTTTCTTTTAGTTTGGGCACTGTTGTACAGAGTTATGTTATAAAACCCTTTTGCCCCTTTTATTTGTATTAGAGTAGCGCAAGCATGTGATGTAATAAGTAATGTAATGTGTGTGTGTATGGTAGATAGCATTTTACTTACCTGTTTGGATACTCGTTACCTACTTCTAACACTTCCCATTGTTTAATTTAAAAAATGTTCCAAATTTGGGAGTGTTACAGTTGGTATCAGAGCACTCGTTCCGATTCACCTCGGACTTTGGGAGAGACTTTTAGTCTCAATGAGCGCATTGTTTCTTTTGCGTAGCTCTGGGGAATTGCATTTAGGGTGCATGACATGTGTATCTAGGCATTGAATGTGTGTGCATAACATGGATCTCATAAAACAACAAATTTTTATAGCTCGAATTAACAAAATGGTTTGGAAAATTCATGGTGTCTACTCCTTCGAGTTGGTCTTGTTGTTGTTCTTCCGGAATTTTGAGCAATTCCTGTCTATCTGTGGTGACTTTAGAGACTGTTTTAGCAATTGTTAGAGGATTCTGTTGATATTGGACCTGTTTGTTCCTGTGGATTCCTCTTGTTGGTAATAGTGACTCCTACTCCGGCTTAGTGAACTATTTCGAGTCCTTCTTCTTAGTGCGTAAATGAGTTTCTTCGGTGACCTTGGTAGTAATTTGGCATCTTGTTCTCCGATTTCAATCGTTGGTGACTGTAGTTATGGCTTGTCGAGCCTATTCCTTCGTAGGAAGTAAATTCTTGTTGTCGTCATCATGGCTTTTGAGCCTATTTCTGATAGCGGATGATGGACCTTGCGGCAGTCAGTGGAGTTGATTCTCGTTTGCCCTCCTAGTGAGGATGACGATCTTGCGTATGGACGAATGATCATTCCTTGAGTTTCCCTTTCGCTCTTAAACGAGATTGTTGTTAGCTTTTCCTTCTAAGAGTGATGTCCCTCCTCTTGATGCCGGTTTGATAATTATTCTAGTGGATGGAAATTTGTAGTGCTCTTGCAATCGAGCCTTGAATTCTATTTCGCGTCTTGACGTTGATATCTGGAGTTTGTATTTTATATCGTTGACTTAGTTGTTTCCTTGTGGTGGAGTTTTGACTCCCACTCTAGTGATGTGGTAGGCTTCTCGTTAGGTAGCCTTGTGGTTGATAGTGATTCTCTTTTGGGACTGGTTGGGTCTCGTTAGTGTGTATAGTTTCTTGTGTGAGTTGTAGAACCTTAGAATAACCTTGCTTGTGGGATTGAGATTTGTGGTTGCTTCTTGAGGTGTTAGCACTTGGTGGTCTAGTGATTGTAACTCCTTGGGAAGTGAGGATGTCTTGATATGATAAGGTCTTGTCTTGATGGAGGTTGTGCATGATTCACTTGGGATATGAAGTGTCATTTGGTTAATAGGTTCTCTTGCGGACTTGTACCGAGTGATTAGTGATGATAGTACTTTGCACTTGTTTGATGTGAGAGTTGGGTTTGACTTTAGATTTGAGATACCTTGAGGATTAGTGTTGGACTAAATGTTTTGCGGTTACGGTTACTTCTTGGTTGAGAGAAAAGGATGTATGAATTTGAGTATGGTATCTTGTTCGTGTAGTAGCATTGAGTTCTGACTTGAGGTCTTTCGGAAAGGGCTAGAATTATGTTGGTCCACCGTGGTTACTGGTTCTTTGATTATTTGGTTGTTTGGTTTATGGAACGACTTGGGAGATAGCCTTGTGTTGGAAGTGTTTCGATTGGTCAATTGAGCTTGTTGGGTGATTTGGGTGTTAGACTTACTTTTGGAATGCCTTGGTATTTGTCCGGTATAGTGTTGGTTATTGTGCTATGAGTTGGTAAAGTGGTTTGAGGATTTTGGGTTCTCTCTTGATGTTTTGGAGTGATAGTGCTTGTGTGACTATCTTGCGATTCTTTCTAGAAGCAATATTTGGGTTCTTGCCTTATTAGATGATAATGTGGAGAGTAAATGATTTTGGACTAAGAGATAGAAGTCTAGTGACATTGCTTGGCGACTTAGAGTTTGGGATGTGGATTCGACTTGAAGTCATTGTTTTGAAAGAGAGGAATAATTGGATTGATGGCTTGAGGTATTGTGTGTCTTGCTTGGAATTTGAAGACAAGAGTAGAGTTTGCTTTCTCATTTGGGCATAAGGTTGTAGGAGGTGAATTATGTTTGGGTAATCCTTTTGGCTTCGTCTTGGTGGTGGTGTTTCGTTGGTAGTGTGTTTCGTTTGGCATATCGAATTCCTCCTTGTTAAATCTTTGCCAGATCGATGAGTGGGTGCCTTTCCTTGGTTACTTGTTGACTCTTCTATTCTCGTAGACTGATTTGCTTGATCGATGGTCTCTGCCATCTTCGTTGGTAACGTTGTCGCGTGCGTTCGTACCCTACTCTAGTCGTCACTAGGATCCCCCGATTCTCTGGATGTTGCGATTGGCCTTTGCCATCTTCGGGTCGACTGTTCGTGGCACTTGTTGAAGTGATGACGTGTTGTTCGTCTAGCTTGTGAAGAATCATCTATGTCGTGGAACTCGTCTTCGGGAATGATATACTCATCTTGTACACTCTTGCCCTGCGGGTTGCCTTCGTGCATTCGTTCTTGTTCGCCGTGTCTTCGTACGAATCCAGATTGTTGTCATATCCGTTTGCGCCGGGTCCGTTTGCATTTGGACACTTCTATTATGCGATGTTGTGTCTCTTTTGAGTTTGTTTGAGAGTGTGTTGTCGGATTGGTTTGTGGTTGGTGTGATCAGTGAGACGAGTTTACTTTTGTGTTGTGCAGCTGTGTTGTGAGTGTTGGGTTAGAATGTATGTGTTTCTTTGAAGTCGACTGCACCGACTTGGATTGTGGTGGTGTTTGTAATGACCGATGTGCGTAGTCCGTATCATATGGTGTAGGAATGAACATGAAGGATTGTTTTGAGAAGGTGACTGACCAGCACATCTCAAATCAAACTTCTTAGCCATTCTGGTACCGCGCTAGGTGTGTGTGGGTTGGTTTGTGAGATTTTGGTTGTTCGGTTCTTCTTTTGGTGGTGTTGTGGTCGTTTGGTGTGATTCGGGTGGCACAGTTGTTGTGTGACCATCCCTTGTGGGTTGTCTTGCTTTCAAATTCTGCTTCGTATCAGTTGGATTGTTCCTATGTTGTTCGAAAACCTATTTCAGGGTTGTCTTGCACGTTCGTGGTGATAAAGTCATTGTGGAATTCTTTGCGATGGTCGAAAACCGCTCTTTTATTTTTCAAAAATTTTAGGAAAATATTTGGAAAAATCGAAGTATCCGTATCGTGTCCATATCGTATCCATACCGTATCCGCGTATCAGTACCGTATCGGAGTATCTTAGGAGTATCCTTAGTGTATCGGAGTGTCCTAGCAGTATCCTTGGTGTATCGGTGTGTCCTAGGAGTATCCTTGTTGTATCGACGTATCCTTGGCATATCGGCATCTCCTTGGCGTATCCTTCGCGTGTCGGCGTATCCGTGCCGTGTCCCCTCGTATCCTTGGCATTTCGGCACTCAGAAATTTTCTCGGCATGTCCACGTTGTGTTGTGGCGTGTTCTAGAATTTTGTGGAATTTTCTTGAAATTTTTCGGGACAATATTCTTGTAGTTTGACCTTCGTATCGTCCTTCTTGTTAAAAAATCTACGTTTTTGCCTGATTGAGCGGCTTGGAATTGTTTGAGTGCTTGGAAACCTCTCTTGGAAGTTTCCAATTCTCTTGTGACGAGTTCTCTTGCGTGTTTTCGGTTCCGTCTTGGTGTTGCTAAGATTGCGAAGTGGCCTGCTCGTTCAGTTTGCGACCGTTGTTGGGTATTCGTGGCGAGGTTGTGTCAGTTGAAATCCTTCCTTTGTGGTTGGTTGTCGGTTCTTGTGTGAAACATCCGCGTTTTTTGCTTCTTCGGTGTTCTCCTCGTGTCTTTCGGTTCTTTGACCCTTGAAATTTCGAGAACGAAATTCTTGGAAGGAGGGTAGTTTGTCACACTCCAGAAATTATAGTAAATTGTCATTCGTTTTTATAAATCGAAAATTCTTAATCGCGTTTAAATCCTGAGCAACCTCTACTACGGCAGTGGTGGCCGCAGTTTCAGCCTCAATTTCCTTTCCATGCCACTCAATTTCAGCCATAACAGACCCCAACTTGAGGTTTAATTCAAAGGCTTATCTTTTTCCCTCCTCAAGTTGGGCTGTATATTTGCTCATTGTTGATGCAGACTCAGTCCTTTCTTGTTCAATCAGTTTCTTTGTTGAATAAGACTCTTCCCATGCAGAAATTAAATTAGTTTCGACCTTGACCATTGTATTTTGGTTTTGTTTGTTTATAGCCAAAGCAGCTTCCAGGTTTTTTTGAAGTTGAGCACGTGAAGCCCCCACCAGTACACTCCTCTGGGAGGATAGGTATAATTGTTGACACCCTGCAAAAAAAAAAAGAATTAGAAAGATAAGATAAAATAGATTAGTGAAAGGATTGCAAAGAAAATAAATATTAAGAACTATACCTTAAAAAATGTGGGAAAGAGCAGAGGATGTTAGGCTAGCAAATGAGCAATTAGACTCTTCTTCAATGTCTCTAGGAAACAACATGGCTTTGGTTAAGGCCATGGAAGTTTTTGGATCCATGACCTGGTCATCAATGTTTAAAGGTTTGTCATTTCTAGTCAGATCGGGATCCCACAATCTACGAGTAGTTTGTTTCCCCTTTTCGGCAACGATTCTTGTTCGTTTGGGAAGTGGGGGATTCTGAAGTATGGGCATTCCCGTGGACCCCTGTCGTTTAGACCTTTGAGGGCATAGACCTTGTTCGGGAATTGAATGATCATCAGAAGATTGAGTAACAGTAGCGGAAGCAAGAGGATTGATCAGAGTTGGAATGGTTGGAAGAGAAATGGTTGGAGGGATGATTGTGGGGGAAATGTTGTAATAGGAGGCGCATAAAGAGGAATTCCAGATGTCTAAGTAGAAGGTTTCTTAACCACCTTCTCTAGAGCTACATCTAGAAAGTCAAAGTCATCCTTGGAAGCCATAAAAGGACCTAGGCTATGGTCTGAGCTATAACTAGAAGAATAAGAAGGTTATCTAAATTCTCCTACGAATCCAATAGAAGGATAAGGTGGAGACAAAACCTTCTTCAAAGAGTTTATCGAAAGAATTAGATTTCTATTGCTCGACTTTAGGAGAATAAATGGCTTGGTCAATCTTTTCGTCAATAGGATCAATGTAGAGATCACTCTAATAGGGTTCAGTAGTGCGGGAAGAGGATGAACCAGCTTGGTAAGTTGATGGACTAGGTTTAAAGGAAGCTGGAGAGATGGGGATTCCAAGAGGAACAAAACTTGAATTAGTTTTGTAACGACCTGAACCAATAATCCATTATTTTTAAATGAATATATTGACCAGATGCGTTACCAAAAACCTCAACCTTAAAAATCCTAAATCCCAAGATGAACTATCTTCTACAAAGCTTCAAAAGAATAACAATATATATCACAATGGGTAAAC
>NMUG010003769.1:0-14455 GCA_002855965.1 Monotropa hypopitys
TTTCGCATGTTACAGTAATCATCAACAAAAATGTCATTATCTAGATCCCCCCATAGTGGAGGTAGTATAGAGTCACCAACCATCAGAATGGATCAAGTCAAAAGGTTCACGAGAAATAGAATCACTTTTATTAAACGACAACGTCGATTGTTTGCCGAGTTGACAAGATAAACAATCAAAAGGCTCATCATTAACAGACCATAATTGACCACTAGATACTAAAGTTTGTAGACGACCAACAGAGGCATGACCTAAACGAGAATGCTAAAGACTCGGGGAGGAGGCAGAGGAGACAAATGCAATTGTCTGAAAGAATGGAGCTAGACGAGAAGGAATGTGGAGGTTGATGAGTTCAAAGAGACGACCAACCTTACGGCCTATTCCAAGCATATGTCCCGCCTTTGGATCTATCACACAACACTCAGAAGTAGAGAAGATGCTATTTATTCCAAGTTCACATAGTTGACCAATAGATTTAAGGTTTAAGTGAGTTTGAGAATAAAATAGGTATCACGAAGAGATGTATGAGATGTGGAGACTGTCCCTATATGGTTGATCAACATACGCGAGCCATCAACACTGTGAATGGCATATGTATGACGAGCAGAGTGTTGAGTAGAGAAAATAGAGGATCAGACAGAGGTCATGTGATTGTAACAAGCAGAATCAAAAAACCAAGATCAGATACCTAGAGTGACTGACATAGCAGTAGAGGGTGTGGTACCAGACTGAGCATGGACCTGTTTGATGAGATCCTCTATAATGTAATAAACACTTGAATGAGACAGATTTG
Organism: Monotropa hypopitys; assembly: GCA_002855965.1. Lineage (NCBI taxonomy): Eukaryota > Viridiplantae > Streptophyta > Magnoliopsida > Ericales > Ericaceae > Monotropa > Monotropa hypopitys. The sequence goes on from NMUG010003769.1 coordinate 794, forward strand.
AAGTTACAGAATTTTGACTAAACAAATATCAAAATAATAGGGAACGAGAGTGGACTGGTAAGGAAAAGACTGACTGAGCCGACTGATGGAGCGATGACTAATGCAACGTTGGCTTGAGTAGTAGCTATAGAGAGGATACCACAAGAAATTTTTCTGATGTGAAGGATCCACTAATAGTGACAATCACAGAGCAGTCTCAAGCCTTGATAGACCAAGGTTAAATAAAAAGTTTTTTTGATGTGAAACATCCACTAATAGTGTCAGTCACAGAACATACTCAACTCTTGATAGACTATGGACTACTAAAATAGTGGCTCTGATATTATGTTGAATAAAAGAGAGAGAGAGTGAGACAATACAAAGAGAAGAAAGAATTGTATTGACTGACATGTTTTATTTACAAGAGGGATGTCCTATTTATATACTTAGCCTAATGGGAATGTTTCCCATTGTTTTCAATGTGGGACAAATGTACAAATGCTATATATACACTAACACTATGTACTCAATTGTTTTGTTTGATAACTATATTTCTACAAGATTCATATCTTGTGCATACATATGCTTGTATAAATTGTTATCCATTTATTCTTGAGCGTTTGTGTTGTCTCCTTAAAGTTTGTTTATATGTGGACAATAGATGTACACCCCGCGGACCATATTGTAGCCGATCTTCAAATTTCCACTTCGTAAAAAATAGCATACATTTACTGTTAACCATTGGTGACATTCAACCCGCTTTTCTTGTTTTATTAGGATGGGAGAGGAGCTACCAATTGCTTTATTAATGGGTCTGGAGTTTGTATATTGCCATTACTATGTAATGAAAAACAGTATGATGCAAGCATGACTGTCACAATACCAAAAGTGCGCCCGTGGTGTATCCTTCTTTAATGTTATGTTGGTTACAAATGGAATAACATTAGAAACTAAATTGTTTGAAGACTAAGCAGAAGGTTGGGGCAACATGCCAAGTTCTATGTTAAAGAACACTAGCTCTCACAAGTATTTTGCTATGTGATGTATCACCAAATATGGTGAGTGGTTTTCAATACATAGTTAGATAGAAAGACGAAGGAGAATATTGATAGAATTAATGGAGAAAGGTAGATAAGAGATGAGGATGACAGAAGAGAGAGAACAAAATAGAGCAAAAATGTAGATTTTTTTTCTTCAAAACAATACCACTGTTATTGATTCACCTGAACCTAATCCAGGCTATGTTATAGTCTGTATGGGACCCTAAATATATGAGTTACCAAATTACCAACCCCTACCCAGTATGATATCAGCATATGCCTCAAGATTCCATTCCTAAATTTCTGAAAAGACCTGGAGTTATTATTCGGGATAGAATTAATGACATAGCTGACAATTATGGTGTAAATTCCCCATCAAGTGGGTTTTATCTTCTTTGCATAAAAGGAGTTATTCCAGGTTTGTATGAATATTGCCTTGTTCATTTCCTAAAATGTTGTAAATCAAACGATGGCATGACCATTTTTGCCGCTGAAATTTGGTATAGCTCCCAGCTCTCAAGGTGTAGTCAATGTGGTTCATTTGGCTCATTTTAATTCCAAACTCGTATGCATGTGTCACCTAATAATTATTTAACTGGTTGCATTATTTTGGTTCTTGTGCATTTATCTGGATTTTTACATGTCCTCGTTGGTATTTATGCTCTCTTACTTCCTGGTGTCATGTGCTTTGCAGTTTCTTGTCTTTCTTGGCTAAAGATCATTGATTGCCTGAATAATTCTTTACGTTGGGAGTACTCTGTCAGGATAACTTATTGAAGAAATAAGCAAGATCTCAATCCTTGTTTCAGCATCAGTGGATGAGAACTAAAATTCTATCTTCTGTACTAGGGGATGCACAGGAACCAGCACAGACTTTGTGCTTATAATGTGTCAGTTTGATATTTACAGTATTTCATTGGGGTGCTTGTAACAGTTTAGCTGTAAAAGGGGAGATAAAATACAGGAAAAGTTACGATGGAGCCACTTAATCCCTATGAGCAACTTCGATACGGTTCCGTGGAAACTAGAAATGAAGGACTCGGTTCTGCGAATCAAAGATTTTTTCAGGATCCATCTAATTCTGTTAATACTAATACGAGACCTCCAGATTTCAATATTCCAGCTAGTGCCCGAGCTGTGCTGAATTATTCAATTCAGACTGGCGAGGAGTTTGCTTTTGAATTCATGCGTGAAAGGGTAAATTCAAGGCAGCAGCACTTCATCCCAAATCCTTCTGGTGATTCTAGCACTGCAACTACCAACAAGGAGCTGAAGGGGGTATTGGGACTGAGTCATGCGGGTTCTGAAAGCGGATCGGATTTGTCTATTGTTTCATCAAGAGATAAGGGACATATCCAAGAGTCCGAAAGGAGGGAGTCTTTCATAAATGAAGACAAAGGGAACAACCAATCCATGCAATCGGTACCTCGTACCTCATCAAGAAATGAAAGCAGTAGGGGCAGTCATGGTTTTGCTTCATCAGAAGTTGTTTCTGATGACTCATCAACTAAGGTCAAGTTTCTCTGCAGTTTTGCGGGTAAAATTCTTCCGCGTCCCAGTGATGGAAAACTTAGGTATGTCGGAGGTGAAACACGAATCCTACGGATAAGAAAGGGCATTTCTTGGGAGGAATTAATGCAGAAAGCTGCGACTATTTACAATCAAGCCAACATAATAAAGTATCAACTTCCAGGAGAGGATCTTGATGCATTGGTATCCGTGTCTTGTGACGAGGACTTACAAAATATGATGGAGGAATGTAATGTGCTTGAAGATGGAGGATCTCAGAAACTCCGAATGTTTCTGTTTTCCAGCAGCGATTTGGATGATTCTCAGATGGATCTGGGCAGTGCCGAAGGTGATTCTGAAATTCAATATGTAGTTGCTGTGAACGGCATGGACCTAGGATTAAGAATGAATTCATTTGGTTTGGGAAGCACTTCAGCAAAGAATTTGGTTGAGTTATTGGATTTGAATATGGAAACGGAGACTGATCGAGTTGCCGACAAGCCAGCTGGAGTTGAACCTTCTCCTTTGACTGCTAGTATGCCTTCAAAAAATATTTCTGCTCAGCCACTGGTTCCAACCACTTCTAGTTCTTATGAATCCCAGTCACAAGCTTACCGCGGTCAGATGGTGGATCGTGCAGGAGAACTACATACATTGCCTTCTCTCAACCCTAGTACCGTTCCTTCATCTGTTCCATTGCAATATGGTAATGTTACTCATCCCTCTACTTATGAACCAGGTGTGGAAAATTTGGTTTGGACACCTTTGCATGAACATATGACTGGAAAGGAAGGGTTTGGTCAGAAACCCATAGAAAAATTGCTTAGGTCAATAAAGGAGGAGAAAGTGAAAAGAGAGAGTGTAATGCATACAGTGAGTGGATTTGAGAAAAATCGCACTTTAGAGAAGGAAGTGCTTGTGAAAGAGACAAAAATGAACAGAGAAAGCTCATTCCAGAAAATGAGTGAACAAGGGAAGACATTGAATTTGGAAAAGGAATACATGGTCTCTTCTCATCCACATGATAGCTCTGTTCCAGAAATTACTGCCGACATGGGAGCATTCTTGTTGCCTGCAGAAAATCATAAGAAGCACGATGAACCTGTACGTAATGCAGTATTCTCTGGAGCTCTAGATGAAGGAAACTCGAACACGTTCGACGGTATTGACCACATTAATGCATCTGGGAAACCCTTTGCTCCTGGTTATGGCGAATTCAAGGTTGATTCTGCTGAGCTAAGACATCTTGAACAGCAGGTGCTTCCTCAGAGGTTTTTTCATTCTGAGAGGATACCGAGGGAGCAGGCGGAACTGAATCGTTTGTCAAAATCTGAAGATTCTTTTGATCCTCAGGTTCTTTTGAGTCATCCATGTTCTGATCTGTCAAAGCAGAATGTAGAATCAGAGAATAAGTTGCATGATAGGAATATAGCTTCCCAATCGGAGCAGTTTGTTTCATCTGTGAAAACCCCATATGTGAATCAAACTGTGGAAGATGGATCCACACTACCTAGCAATTCTCACGAGGCCGCTGTTAATGTTGATAAGATGAGTTCCACAATTCCTGAAGAGGGTTTTGAGTCAACGTTTCAGAATCTTGGGTTAAAGCCTTTAGTGCCTACACCAGTGGATGGCCATGAAAGTGCCGGACTTGCCGATAAATACCTATATCAGTCCGATATGGACAAAGAAACATTTGCAATGAAAAGTCCGGAAGTAAGTCAAGCACCTTCTGGTAAACTCCAGGAGATTTCTGCTTCTAGGTCACAAGTGTCTCCTAGGGGTGAAATAACTTCTAAGATGAACATTGTGAACTATGCTGAATCATTTGATCAGGTAGATAAGTCTGCTAGAGCTCCATCTCAAGTGGAATCTGGTCGTATTGGTGCTCAAGAGCAGGGGGATATCCTTATTGATATCAATGATCGATTTCCACCTGATTTCTTGTCTGATGTTTTCTCCAAGACTAGAAACTTTGAGGACGTCATTGGAATTAATCCACTGCACGGCGATAGCAGTGGCTTGAGCGTGAACATGGAGAACCATGAACCTAAGCGTTGGTCATTCTTTCAAAAGCTGGTCCAAAGTGATTTTTCTAGGAAAGATGTTTCCCTCATGGATCAAGATCACCTTGGTTTCTCATTAACAAATAAAGAAAATGGAGCTCCTATAGATTATAGTTTTCCACCTTTGCGAAATGAAGTAGTTGCCTTGGGTCACATGGCTTCCCATGTAGATTATGAGGACAATTTTCAGCCTCAGTCATCTGATGCAGTTGGGCCTACCACCATGACTCTGCATCCAGAAAACAGTCAGTTTAGTGCCAGTCAAAGTTTGCAGTTTGATGGTTTGGTGAACCCCAAAACACCAGAATCTGATTTCAAGGTGCATTTTGATTAGCATTATTCATTATTTCCTTTGAATTGTAATATACATTTTAGTAGACTTGCTGGCGCACTCTTACTATTTAATGTATTTTTCTTGTTTCCAGGATGAGAAGTTAGAGGTGTTGCAAACTCCTCTTGTAGATCTTTCCCCAGATGATGTGGATCTCAGTACTTTGCAGGTACATGCTTATATAAATACGAAAACAGGATACCTTAGAACATGATGTCATTCACAACAGCTATTATTCTTGCTTTTAGTTTTTCTTTTTCCATTTTGGTGAAATATCCTTACCTTGATTCTTCTAATAGTATGTGTTTTCGCTTTTCTTTTTCTTTTTCTTTGGGAAGTAAAAAGAACGAAAAAGGGAGAAGATAAGGATTTTTTGTTATAGCTTAATTTTTCTCATTGGTCATACTCTAGCTGTCACCAACAAACATGCAACCACCTCCTAATTTCTGGCAAATACCCGTAATTTGTTGACGGAAGTTTGGCGCTCCTACAGCCGCAACTGTTAACTTATGTCATTGTCACTGTCAACACGAAAAACATGTCCAATGCCACGCACACAACAATTTTGACTTTTTTAGCCTTATCAACATAACCTCTATGACAGCTGTTGCATTGTTACTGCTATTGCCACTGCCTCTACATCAATGCTTCTGTTTTAATAATCACAAAAGCAACTACCCGTTACCACCATATCCACCTTTATTCACAATGGCAACATGAAATGTGGGCCGGCCCAAGGGTGAGCCCAGAGAGCTCTTGGGCTTGGGCAACACCCTGGGCCAGGGGCAACATATGTATGAATTAGCCCAAAATTTCTTCAGCCCAATCTATTTGCAGCCCAAAGTCAAATTTCGAAAGTGGAATGTTATTTTGAAATCTAACTTTGTGGAAATATTTGTCCTTGGATTCCCAAACTCTATTCTCCTTATCTAACTTTCATCACCTTAGCCCATGCTGGAAGTTCTGACACATTCTCTTTATTCATGACCATGCGGCGATGTGTTAATAGGCTGCTAAATTCATTTGGTCACCTGTAGCTTATTCCCAAAACTTGTTGCTGAAGCAGATCATCAAGAATGAAGATCTTGAGGAGTTGAGAGAATTGGGTTCTGGGACTTTTGGGACGGTCTATCATGGAAAATGGAGGGGAACAGATGTTGCTATTAAACGGATAAAGAAAACCTGTTTTACAGGACGGTCATCTGAACAAGAGAGATTGGTGAGCTTCTTTGTACTCATCCTACACATTTTTTGTCCTGTTTACTTTATGGATAAAACAGAGTGTTACAGACTCATGAACTGTTACTCGTGAAACCCACGTGACTAGTTAACTACAAACTAGGCAGGGAAGGATGTTGATTCAGATCCAAATAGGGCATTTGGGATAGTTCCTTGCAAGTTCTTACTGTTTTCTTATTTAAGAGGACTGAGTTTTTAATGTCAATGCTTTTTCCTCTACATTGATAACTGGCATATATTTGCAGGTGGCAGAGTTCTGGCGTGAAGCTGATATTCTCTCAAAGCTTCACCATCCCAACGTGGTTGCATTTTATGGGGTCGTGCAGGATGGACCCGAAGGAACACTTGCCACTGTGACAGAATTTATGGTGAACGGCTCTCTTAGACATGTTTTAGTTAGCAAGGACAGGTAATTATTGAACTTTTAAAAACCTTAAACCTGATGTAGTAAGCACTCTTTCCGTCATCTTCTTTGTTATTAATAACTGTGCAGACAACTTGATCGTCGCAAGCGGCGCATAATTGCGATGGATGCGGCATTTGGAATGGAGTATTTACATTCAAAGAATATCGTGCATTTTGATTTGAAATGTGATAACCTCCTGGTGAATTTGAAAGATCCTTTAAGACCCATTTGCAAGGTAACAATGTGTTGTTATTACACTTCTTAGATATTTCAATCTTTCCTACAGCAGGAGCAAGGTCTTTACTAAGATTTGGTGAAAAATTATTAAATGGGTGGTGTGATGGAGCCAAGATGTTTTCACGCTTTCTGATTTCAAAGACACAAACTGATAGCTAATAGATTCTCTGTCCAGGTTGGTGATTTTGGTTTGTCAAAAATCAAACGTAATACATTGGTTACCGGGGGTGTTAGGGGAACCCTTCCTTGGATGGCTCCAGAGCTATTAAATGGTAGCAGCAGTAAGGTTTCTGAAAAGGTAAGGTCCCCTCCATAAATCTATTCACGCATCCAAGATCCAAACACAGCCTTGGTGTGCTCTTGCAAATGTTTTCATTAGTTGACTAGTTGATTTATTCTAAGGTAGATGCAACTGTACTAGGGACGAAAGAAAACTGATTATGTGTTCTTAGAAGCATGACAAAAAAGGAAAAGACACGAGAGATGTTCCTTTAAGGTACATGACACCATTTTTTTATGGCTGCAGGTTGACGTGTTCTCCTTTGGTATTGTTCTATGGGAGATTCTCACTGGCGAGGAGCCTTATGCAAATATGCATTATGGAGCGATCATAGGTCTGTTCATTTACTCTCCCGTCTTCTTCTTACCTGTTGCTCTTCTCTCTGTTGCCCCATATGTCTATGTAATTAAAAGAGTGTATGTGCTTGAGTCAGAACTTAATATGGATCCTATTTATTCTCTTAAATTTTGAAGAAAAGTCTTTCAATCTACTTTTGTTTTCCACATTGAAGATAGCAATGAGAGTTCATGCATGCAAACAATGAATGCGGGGTTCCTAATGGCCAACTATTCCTTTCACAAGAAATTACCCTATTCAGACTAAGGGATACCCATGTCTCCTTCGTTAGCCCAACCATGTCGTGGTCCCTGCCATTAACTAGAGATTTCAACGGGACAGTACGGCTATGTGGTATCGTCCTGCAATGGGACCTGATACATGTTTGATGAGCTTTCTCATTTGTTTCAGGGGGCATTGTAAATAACACACTGAGGCCACCCGTACCTAGCTACTGTGACCATGAATGGAAGTTGCTAATGGAGCAGTGTTGGGCCCCTGATCCTTTTGCACGCCCATCGTTCACGGAAATTGCTGGACGTTTACGTGTGATGTCTTCTGTGCCAAACAAAACCACAGGGCCATCTGGCACAAAAACAGGTATCCAAGTAGTGTAGTTGGGAGTTCCCCCTAAGGAATGTCAACTTTTGAAACATATTGTGAGCTATAATAGTAAGTTATATCACTCCCATTATACCAATGGGTTACCTTTGAAACCTGAGGGTATAGGTTGTTGGTTTGAATTATCATTAAAAAAGTATGTGTCTTGTGTAAAAGCTGAACAAATGGTTAATGTGTGTAAAGCTATTATTTGTATCTATGGAAAATATAAAATACAAGTGTGTATTGGATCGTGTAGCTTAGATACAAGTTAGGGTCTTGGTTTTTTCATTTTTACCGAACTTAAAACAAATAGAAGAAAAAGTGGTTTGTTTGTTTTCATTGCAGAAGAATTTGAAACTTCCTCATCTTATAAGAGAAGGCTGCAATTTTTGTAAATTCCCTGGGGATGCCAATTTTTTAAGCAGCGAAGATTATGAACCCTTTGTGAGGTGTTTGAATGTGATATGGATGAGATGTTGACAATGTCAATCATTTTAAAACTAGTCATTTTTATTTATCAATCGAATTAATGACAGAAAAGAAGCTTTGGGCTGATTTAGAAAGTGAGAACAGGTAAATAAGCTATTTGAACTTGAAATAAAAGCAAAGTTTTTCATGAAACTCGTGTTCCTTTATATGATTTCCTTTTTAAAAAATATAAAGATCCAAATAAAGCATAGAAACTATGATTTGAAAGCTGATTTTTGACAGTTTCCCGAATTGAAATCTTGAAAGTTTAAACCAAAAAAGAATGATTAAAATTCATTAAGTAATAAATGAAAATTTGTCATTCAAAGTGGGTGGTTTTTACTGCATTGTTGATATACAGAATCAAATTGATTTCAAAATTCATTACAGAGTTCATTACAGGATTGTTACACAACTTGATTTTAGAATCAAGTTGGTTGTTGCAAGAATTGATTTTCCTTTCAATTCTGTATTGAATCCAGACTCCCTCATCTGTTCAAATAGACAGCTCCGTCGCTCCATTTTACAACCTTCAAGCACCAGTTTCAGACCTTCCTCCTTCATTGTTCGTCATACCTGAACTTCTTATAGTTTCGAGAGAGAAACAAAATACAATACGTAATTGTGACTGAGGCTGTGAAGGAGATGATTTAGTTCAAAGGGTTTCTGGGTGAGTTGAATTTGAAGCAAGAGGACAAGGTTCTTTTCAGTGAAAGCTAGAGTACTATTCACCTCATCAAGAATCTGACATTTCATGTTAGAATGAAGCACATCGATTTGCAAAACCATTTTATCTGTTCACTTTTGAAGGAAGGGGAATTATTTCTTGAGAAAATTTTGGGAATCAAAAATCCAATAGACACGTTGAAGCCTACATGCTTGAAAGAGATGGAGGACAAAGCCACACCAAGAGGGGTGATATTCATTATATTCACTTATGAATTCGACGGTTTCGCATAGTTGCACTTCAATTGGGAGATTGTCGGGTGTTAATTCTAACTCGTGAGGTCCTTAAAGACTTAGGAAGGAAGATGAAGAAATTTGATGGAAATTTTTCTAATGCAAAAATCAGGAAGTGATGTCCGCTCGTCGTGCACTCGCAGGGCACGCAAGCTCTCGAGATGCGGGAACATACACAAATTCCTATTCTTAACCTAATCTTGTTGTCTAAATATAAAAAGCTACCTAATTGTGTATTAGGGTAAAGGTGTGAAGAGAGTCTCATAGTGGAGGTTAGAATTTTTTCATTCGTCCATCATAATGAATTAGTGTGAATCCAAGGATGTAACAAGTTGACAAGCATGGCAAATTGTGTCATGATTTTCTCTCCCTCCCTCCTATTCTTTGATTTGGATTATTTTTTGTGATTCATAGTATTCTAAGATCACGTATCTATCATATATTGATGAATTAAGCAAAGCGGTTCAATATTGGTTGTCTGTAATTCCAACAAAACCATACACATGAAAAGAGCAGTAAACAAAGAACTCAGCTCATCATGCTAAACATAATTATATTCTCACCGAACTGTTTCTATAAAGAATATCATACATAGAATATCTGCCCAACGTTCAAGAGGCTTTCATGAGGAACATTGAAGATGACACTATTTTGCCTACAAATCTTCCTCAGAAATGCATAGATATAATCAATAGCTACTCTCTTATAAATACTGGAGTCCCTACTTGCTCTCACCACTGTGTTCCCAAGTATGTGCACCACCCCAGCATTTCTACAGTGGGTCAAAAACTCCAACTCATCCACCTCTGTCCGAATGCTCGTCTGTCCTGATGACGTCCCACTACGATTATTACCATGCACAGGAGATTTCACCTGCACGATCGAGTCCATAGAAGAAATCGTGGGGTCTAAGTTGGTATTATCCCTCAGAAGAGGTTCTCTTGACCGCTCCGTTTGTTGTCCGTACAAGCTATACCCATCGGAGTCGGAACACCCTTCCATCATCGACTCAAGCCGAACAAACATGAAAAGATTATCAAACAGCTTTTCCTCAAACTCGTCATCTTTCTTGTGGTCTTTATAACCATATCTCGCGACGCACCGAAACATGTGAAAATTCTTGGGTCCAATCCGTTTTACGAGGAATCTCTCCTCTTCTGGAACCGTATACACCGGAAGGTACTTCACACATACGAACACGACAACGGAATGGATGGCGGGTAAGTTTGTAATGAAGTGAGAGAATATATGTGGGACCCCACTTGCCAGTTCAGTGTACACAAGGCCTATCCCAGGAACACGGACCAACCCTAAACTGGGTCCAAGTCCAAGGATCCACGCCAGCGAGACCTTACTGTGCATCTCAAACTCGTAGCGCTTCAACGTACCGTAATGCCAGAAGTACATGATGAGAAGAAAGGCAGCTGCGATCACAAGTGGGACCCACCCACCCTGATCGACCTTGAAAAGTACAGCCGAGAAGTAAGTGCATTCCACTACCAGAGATAAGCCGGTGAAGATAACGACGACAATCCAGTGGCAATGCCAGACTAGTAACATAATTAGAGTCATGAGCAAAGTGGTCGCCAGCATAACTATCACGACTGCTGTCCCTGTAGTGAAAGTGACAACGGAAATAGTGGTATGCAAGTGCAAATTAGATTTCGGAAAGAATTCTGAAATGGGGTGCAGTGCTAAAGGATTCAAACTATTCGTTTGTTTTCGACAAAACCCATTTGACTTCCTATGGATTGCCCTTCAGGAATTTCAACTTACCTAACTTCTAAAAATAGTCAATTCACCAATACAGGTTTTGAACTAGGGTGCAGTGCTAACAGCATTGAATTCTATAATATATACTCTCACATAGCCCAGCAATTCCCACTACCAAGTCTAAATCTAACCTAACAGTAACAAGAATTTCTTTAGTGTTAAAAAATATCGAACATTTTTAACTATATTTTTTAATTTAGGAAAATATTAACTTGAACACAGATAACTCCGCCTTATTTTTTTACACGTCTGATTCCAAACTCGGATAAAAGAGGGTGTGTGTGTGTTAAGTAGCTGACAGCCAGCACGTATAAACCCCGTTAGATCCTTATGACATGAATCCAAATATTAAAAAAGATGAATTCATATAGCCAAAGATTGAGACTAAAGGCTCCGTTTGTTTTGATTTGGTTTGTTTTATTAACTTGAATGCAAATATGTATTCAGAAGGAACCACATTGCACAGATGTTTTCAAAAGTATATATGAGAAATATCAGACTCTGTTTAACAGTTCTGTTTTCTAGAGGTATATTAGATATCCTTAGGAACTAGGAAGTATCTAAAAGCTGTTCATGTCGGTGGAGTCGATCGTGCAGGTGAAATCTCAAGTTTTTTTAAATATGACATGAACTGCAAGAATGATGATAAGCGTCAGATGCCAACTGTTAAATATGGATAAACTCACCATATGCGTTGCCGATTTGGTTTTGATTTTTGAATCCCGCAGTCACAGCAATGCAAAGAATCATAAGGATCCAGTTAATGTCTGGTATATATATATGCCCGAGGAATTTCTTTGATGTGTGCACAACCTTGACTCTAGGAAAACATCCAAGTGCAAGGGCCTGCTTGATTATTGAAAAGGTAGCAGATATAATGGCTTGACTTGCAACAACAGCAGCTAAAGTTGCAACGAGAAAAACCGGCCAGTATATGCTGTCTGCCAAGTAAGAACGAAAGTATCAAAACTAGATACCAGCAACTCAATGCACACGATACGTTCGCAGCATAGCGATAAGATGGAATTAAGAGAAATGGTTTTTCATTTTTATTATTATTAATATTTATTTATTTATTCAGTTTTTTTCGGGACGAGGGAGGTCCCTTTTTCTTGATTTTTCCTTCCAATTGGGGTGGCAGGGGGATGGATGCTGATTAATTATATAACTCTGCAAAGTGCAAACAGAATTGAATTTCCGTCATTGTAAGCATCTTCGTCGTACTAAATTTGCGGGCCTGAGGGCTTTATGTGTGATAACTGCTTTCTGTTCAGTTTTTTAGAGTGATACTTCACACCCAAAATCACTACAACTTAAATACATCAACCATGAGATGTTCTAACACTTTCATGTGCGTTAAACATTTATATATGTGTTTAGCAAAATGTAGGATACCAAATAATTTTCCAACCCATATGGGTATTGTGCATCCCATTGTAATCTCTCGGGTTTTTTTAGGTACGCGCCAAACTCCGTCCTACATCAGTAGTGCTTTTCATTTCAATTTTCGAAGCAATTTCACTTCTCTTGTTTATTGTTTTAGTTTTATAAAAAAGCAGCGAAGAAAATGAAACTGTTGAAATGGGTCCCACATCGCCCGGTCTTGTCCTATCTGTACTGGTTATAATGCTCCAGTTCCCCTCTCCTTAACACCTTGGTTTTAAGGAAGAATGTAGATTGAGCTTTTCAACTTGGTATCAGAGCTGTGTTGGGCCTGTGTCTAGTGTGCCAAGTGATCGGCTACACTGTGTTGTGGTCCAGGAGGGTGTGTTGAAATGTGTCCCACATCGCCTGGTCTTGTCCTATCTGTACTGGTTATAATGCTCCAGTTCCCCTCTCCTTAACACCTTGGTTTTAAGGAGGAATGTGGATTGGGCTTTTCAACTTGGTATCAGAGCTTGGTTGGGCTTGTGTCGGGTGTGTCGAGTGTCCGGCTACCCTGTGTTGTGGTCCAAGAGGGTGTGTTGGAATGTATCCCACATCGCCTAATTATATCACACCTCTATTGGTTATAAGTCTCAAGTTTCCCTCTCCTTAACACATTGGTTTTAAAGAGGAATGTTGATTGTGCTTTTCAACTGAAACAAAAAAAAGTAAATTACGATGATGTCATGACAAACCTGGAATAGAATGATAGAATGCATCAACAACATGATCCTTGTTTTTTATGAGGTAGGCAGCTTGCCCACAATAGGCTAAAAGAAGACATGGAAACACAACTGTTGTGAAAGCAAGCTGTATGGCAGAAACTGGAAAATGAGCCAGGTCAGCAAAAAGCGCCTCTGTCCCTGCAGTATTTAACAAAAATGTCAGAATACAAGCCATTGGTTTGTAAGTGATTGACTGAGGCTCCCTTTGTTTTGGTGATTGGCTGAGGCTCCCTTTGTTTTGGTGTTTTTGTAAAAAACAAAAATAATTTCCTAGTTTTCTATGGG
>NMUG010003770.1:0-14454 GCA_002855965.1 Monotropa hypopitys
AACACAATACATAAAGGTACGATGAAACTTCGGGTATTAGTAGTGTCTTCATCACTGATTCGTGCCTTTGGCACATTGGAGTGTCTTCGGCACTCATTATGAGTGACGGACACTTGATCCGAGTTTTCGATATATCATGTGTCGATAGCACGGGGCGACATAATAGAAAGTGCAATATAATACATAACGGTACGACGAAACTTCGAGTGTTGGTAGTATCTTCTATATTAACTCATGCCTTCGGTACTTTTGAGTGCTTTCGGCACTCATGGTGAGTGATGACATTTGATCTGTGTTTTTGGTATAGTTTGTGTTGATGGCACGGGACAACAGAATAGAAAGCGCAACACAATACTTAAGGATACGACGAAATTTCGGGTGTTTGTAGTGCCTTCTGCACTGATTCGTGCCTTCGGCACTTTGGAGTGCCTTCAGCACTCATGATGAGTGACGATACTCGATCCGTGTTTTTGGTATAGCTCGTGCCGATGGCATGAGACGAAATACGTATTACCCATATACAAAATTTGGAAATACGTATTACCTATGTACGAAATCTATAAATACATATTACCCGTATTCGGAATACGTATTACCCATGTACAAAATGAAGTATATAAAATCGACAGCGCAACACATTAATAAAATCAACACAACACATTAACCAAAGCATTTAACTGAAAAAACTGCAATAAACATAAAAATATGCTCACAAAATATCTATTAATACAAATTACATCGTGCCCTCGGTACCGAGAAACTTGAACAATATACAAAAAGAAAGATCTACAAAACACACATTACATGATTTTACCTTTTATAAAAAAAAATCCTTTCAAAAGTGTGTAATTTTATCCCTTAATACAACATAAAAAAATACTATAGATACCTTATCTCTAAAACAGAATTTTGGAGGAAAATCTGTTATTGAATGAGAGGAGTGGCATGGTATAGGCACTTGAATGAGTGTTCTAGAACATGGGTTGCATGTGGTGAAAATATAGATCCACAAAAGGGAGAGAGAAGGGACTAACAAAAATTTCTAAACACAGATACACAGAGACTAACAAATTACTCATTTGCAACGATGATTGTCGCATCGATTACATTGAATCAAATGCAGAGACATGCAAAAATGAAAAACATTTCGAGGACGTAGGGGCTCAAAAAATGAAAAACCACATTACTTAAAAGTTACACAATAAAACTAAGTTAAATAAAAAACAATAGAAACAACACTGATTTTTAATTTTAAGAAACAGAGATACAAAACAATGCATTTTCATACACTTGACAGTTAAGTTCACTATCATGTAAGGGCACAAAAATATTGAAGATATGACACCATCGAGGACGTAATCTTTAAAAAACAAATATCTTATCCTTGAAAGTGTTCGAACAGTTAAAATTGCGAATAAAATAACATATATGTAAATATCGTTTTTCTTATAATTATGTGTTTTGAACGAATTGTGTTCATCTGAAAGCCCTATCGAGAAGGATATAGATTACATTTTCGGGATTTGTAAATCACAGTTGGTGGTTTCTTTTAGATGAAAGTAACCGAAATCGCACAAAATCGTGAAATCTTAAAATGCATTAATCAAGAAGAGTAGGTACTTGTGAAATAACAAAGTAAAACGCTTCAAGGATGAAAATACCTTTGTATCCAGAAAGCTGCAATGCAAACCCGTATTGGCCCAAAAATTAATTAAAAGAGAAAATGTCAATCATAGTCAAATGTGTGGAAACCGATGAGGTCAGAGTTGAGAAGAGCCTTCAAAATCTCCTCTCTAATGGGAAGCATCCTGTAAATTTCAGATGAGGGCCACGGGCTGCGGATAAAAAATCCCATTCGTAAACGGTTGAACCGCTGCCTCAAAAAGGTGGGCAATACCATCAAATGGTAGTTTTGAATCCACCCAAAATCATCCTCAGGATTCAGCACCTCAATCACTTTATGCGAAAAGAACTTATTCGCAGATACATAGGCTTCCCACATAGATCGATCGAGCCGACATCCATTGTCGGCCGAAAACAGCAACATGTAGTGAAACTGAGGCCATAATTTCTTCTTACAGAAACCATCGTAGAATTTCTCCAAAATAATGGGTAGTAAAAAAGTAGGGACGCATTTATATCTGTCCAATAGAAGTTGGGCGACATCATCCTGCTCAGTTGGATCAACATCAACCCTCAATAACCCAACATATAAAACTTCCATATCTTCGGGTAAATCGTCTTTGAGTTGCAAAGCAAAGAGTCTTCATCCCAACTAAAAATCCATGCTTTGTTATCATGTCTACGCTTTGCCTTTAATGGTAACTGATTTGCCACAATAATCATCCTATATGAAGCAAGCGAATAAGGATTATCCGATGCAACACTATGAGCCTGATCATCATCAAGCTCGGAAATACTTCCTAGAACCGTCATTACCCTAGGAAGCCTCTGCCGCTCCCTCTCTCTACCCACTATGGGAAAATTATCAGATGCCAAATCTAATAGGTTGGTATACGATCTGGACATCATTTTCTACCTCAATATCTTGTTATCTATCTGCAGATGTCCGTCGAGATCTCAACAAAAAATCGAGAAATGATATATTCTTTTTTCCAACTATCTGCATAGAAATCAAGCCACTCTTTCATAAGACTGAAAAAAACAATCAAGACCATAAATTTTTTACCCATCGAAATCAGGCCCAATAACTGAAACAAACTAGAAGATCATACAATGCAGAGAAAATTAAGCAAATCATGGGATGAAATCGATAAAAAAGATCTTGATGTAACCGAGTATTCACAAAAGAAATGATATGATCAATAACCATATGACATTATAGACAAAAGAACAAAAAAAGGTGGGCAATTCTAATCGATCAATTTCATTTTCACACATTAATGACTAATGCATTCTCACCGATCAATTTTATTTTCTTATCTTTACATGCAAAAGTAAATGAGAACTAAAAATCGTCTTTTATTTTTTATCAATCAAAAGAATGGAAACACTATTTTGCATCAAACAGGAAAGAGTACTCTGCAGCTTAATTCATAATCTTGCAGCTGCAGCAAATAGATTTCTCAGCTTCTACCAAAATCTATAATCTAACATTTGCAACAGAATATGAAGCTAAAATCTAAAATCTGTATACACATCCATCGCAAACACACAAACCTTAGTCGTTTTGAATTTGGTTCCCTATGGCTTGAACGTCCAGAGCAAAGACAAAGAGAGAGTTGGTGATATGGTTGAGCGGTTTGAGAGAAACAGAGAGGATGTGAGGTGTTTACTGGTGTTTTGTCCGTGGGAGAGAGATTTTAAAAGTTACCGATGGGAGATTGGGTTAGAAGTCCCAATTTATACAACAATAGCGGTTCTGCTGCATACACACTTGTGTCCGTCATTGTCGTCTCCGAGACCATTACATACAACAATGAAACCCAGAAAGAATTTAGAAACACATTATAGAATGATTACTGAAATCTGGAAACTAAAATTAAACCACAAACCAAATTGGAAACCAAAATTAAACCCTCCAAGAATGTACTCATTCGGTCCGTTATTCAGAGAAGTGGTAGATTGTTCTCATTGGTGTCTGCTGAAGCGGCTACGTTCCAATCAGACATTTCGTCGAACATCTGATGGGCAATGTAAAACATCCTGCAGCAACCAAACAGGCACTTTAAGACATAATTCTTAAACAGAAAAGTTGTTTACATGTACTCATTTGATTCCATTCCATAGTGCTACAAATACGAAACAAATTTTTCTTAAAATTTTTATTCTTTTGAAATCGAATAATAAATGTTCAGTGTGCGTTGGTGACATCGGTTGACACACGCTGGGATCCGCAGTGCACACTTGCTGTACACGTTTGTGGCACACACCAACCGCCCATATCAGTTGCACACTACCCCATGCTGTTGGGGCATCGCCAGAGCCGCCCGCATGCCGCCCGCCCATGTCAGGCACACTTCCCCAGGCTGTTGGAGGGGGGCTTCGTGCGTACAGATCACACGCCGAACTGACTATAAATATAGAAGAGATCTTGAGGAAAAGATATGCAATTCTTGAATTCCAAAGCTCTATCAAGTTCATTTTTCTATCTAGAATTCTCTTGCTGACTTAGTCATCGGAGGGTCCACCAACGGCATTGGCCGGTAGGCTAACCGTTTTCTCATGTTCAGCTAGGTTGGAGGACCAGTTCACCATTCTCCATTCGGATCCCACCTCAGAAGGCAGCCCCCAACAATTGCTGACTTTGTTATAGACAGCCTTCGGCCTCCACAGATCAACACCAAGGATCATTAAGGAAAAGTTAAAATGAATTCAAAAGACTAGATAAATCTAGGAAGAAGTGACACCGACGGGAGGAAGGCTAGAGCCACAGGAGGAGACATCGCTTGTAGGACTGATGGTTCGACCACCGCCTCCTGTGCCTCCAAGCGATCTATGATCGACGACGAGGATCATCCTACATTGTCTTGTCCGAAATCTGGCCGAGATAACCACTATGCAATACACCCGAAAGCTGGAGGTTGACCTGGAAAAGGGGGGCAACCAGATAGACTCCTTACGATTCGAAATGATTCAACTCAGGGAGGCCACCACTCGCAGGGCAGCTCTGGAGTCCAACGTTACCGAAGATAAGGATGGCAGAGGCTACCAACTCCCTCCCCACACAAGGACAAGCCTTGTGAGAGTGAGAGTATAACGACCCGCCCATGCCCTGCACAATATTGTCCTCTTTGGCCGCTAAATCCCAGTGGACTTTC
Organism: Monotropa hypopitys; assembly: GCA_002855965.1. Taxonomy (NCBI): domain Eukaryota; kingdom Viridiplantae; phylum Streptophyta; class Magnoliopsida; order Ericales; family Ericaceae; genus Monotropa; species Monotropa hypopitys. The sequence goes on from NMUG010003770.1 coordinate 4,782, forward strand.
TAGGGGGTCACCCATCCTTCGACTAATTCAGGATGAGCACGCTTAACTGGGATGTTCCAATGGACTTTGATGCCCGCACGACTTTAAAAGGCCTTGTGCAAGGTACGTTCATGATCTATTATTTATAGTACACAACTTACGTCCACCAAACGATGTGAGATTTGTCCACTGACCCAGATGTCCCCTCTGGGACTCCAGTTGACACCTTAGACTGGGGTGTCACAATCTCCCCTACTTGGATCATACGTCCTCGTGTGGGATCAAGATTCTCCTATGGTCCCACATTTTCGGTTGGTGCAGGCTCTGATACCACAAATTGTCACGCCCTAAACCTGATAATCGTAGAGCCGATCATCTAGGATTGACACGTGGCAACCATACACAAATCCAACTCACTAACCATAATACATCTCACTAATCCCAAACCAACTGAAATAAAAATAACTGCTAACTGAAATAAACATATACAAACTTTATCTCAACTCAAATCGAAACTGATACTAATACAACTCAACTCAATTAAACCCTACTGGGATACATGAAAAGATACAACTCTCACACTGACTCAAAGAGATAAAAATACTCTCAAATACATCAAAAGATAAATAAAAACTCTCTGACTCCTCGGACTCTAACAAATTCCTCAACCTCAGCAGTTGGACTGGACTGGAGGACACTAATCTCGATCATATATAACGACCCGCCCCTGCCCTGCACAATATTGTCCGTTTTGGCCACCAAATCCCAGTGGACTTCCCAGGGAGTCACCCATCCTTGGACTAATCCAGGACGAGCATGCTTAACTGGGATGTTCCATTAGACTTTAATGCCCGCACGACTTTTAAAGGTCTTGTGCAAGGTACATTCATGATCTATTATTTATAGTACACAACTTACATCCACCAAGCGATGCGAGACTTGTCCACTGACTCAGATGTCCCCTCTGGGACTCCAGTTGACACCTTAGACTAGGGTGTCACAATCTCCCTCACTTGGACCACACGTCCTCGTATGGGGTCATGATTCTCCTCTGGTCCCACATTTCCGGTTGGTGCAGGCTCTGATACCATATATAACCACCCGCCCCTGCCCTGCACAATATTGTGCGCTTTGGCCGCCAAATGCCAGTGGACTTCCCAATGGGTCACCCATCCTTCGACTAATCTAGGACGATCATGCTTAACTGGGATGTTCCAATTGGTTTTGACGCATGTACGACTTTAAAAGGCCTTGTGCAAGGTACGTTCATGAAAAAAAGAGGAGAGAATAAAAGATTCATCTTATGTAAAGCGGTCAATCCAGATTTTGAATAGAAAAGATTAAGTACTCCGCGCCAAGATCATTCTATTAATTAAAAGTAATATGACATAGTCATTTCATAGAAGAAGCCCGTGGGAAATTGAAGAGTATATGGAGCATCCTTATTTATATCTATTCGAATAAGCTACGTTTCTAAATTTCGGGACGAAATTTCTTTAAGTGGGGGAGATTGTGACACCTAGGATGAATCTTCAACCCATAGGAAGAACATAATGGTCCTAGGTGGGGGAAATTGTGGTGTGTGGTTGTGGGTCCCACATCACTTAGTGGATGTAAGTTGTGTGTGCTATAAATAATAGATCATGAACCTACCTTGTACAAGGCCTTTTAAAGACGTGCGGGGATCAAAGCCCATTGGAACTTCCCAGTTAAGCGTGCTCGTCCTAGAGTAGTCCAAGGATAGGTGCCCTCTGAAAGTCCACTAGGACTTGGCGGCCAAAGCGGACAATATTGTGTTGGGCGGGGCGGGTCGTTACAGAGAGGGTGTCACTGTCAGTCTACGATCGCCTTGGTGGAAGGACGTAATGTGTGTCTAGCCGAAAGGGTGGAAACAGGGACCGTTGTACTTAACGTCACCCCTCGCTCGATCGACTAAAAAATGAGTGCCCTACCGAAAGTCAGAAGGTTTCATCCTTTGAAAGGCTTGTCATCGGGGCCTTCGTTCCTGCTATATGGTCGATGACCTGAAATAGACATTGCCAGTCTCACTATTATCATTCGAGAGACCGCCAACATAGTGAATGCCGAGCCTGTAGATGCACTCACTCTAAGCAAAAGTCAGTCAAAGATGTCGGGAAGAAGTCCGACAGGCTCAGCCCCAGCAGCCGGGTTGACGTAATCATGATCAGCACGAGAGGTTAATATCCTCTCCATTTTCACCAGAAATCGAATCCATGAGATTACAGTCGGCTTCTCAGTTTCGAAAATCAACAGGTATGATCGCAAGATGGACTCATACACCCATCTTGTGCACTTCACACAAATGATGTCTCTCCACTCAACCAACGATGTCCTGATGTGCAAGCTCTTCCCATCCATCCTTGGGGACATGGGACTGCTCTGGTTTGATCGATTGCTAGAAGGCTCCATCGCATCCTGGCGAGACCTTTCTAAGGCCTCCTAGCTCGGTTCATTACCAATTCTAAGCTAAAAAGAGGGTGTATTCCCTTCTCGGTCTCAAACTAGCAAGGTCCAAATCCATGCGTCAGTATACAGCCCGGTATTGAGACCTCTATAATGAGATCGAGGACTCTGGCCCGCAGATTGTGGTGACATCCTTCAAATTGGGCATGGACCACACTAGCCAGGAGTTTGAAGATTTGTTGTTGTTTCTCCATCCACCATGAACGAGCTCATGCCCATGATCGAGCTTCACACAAGGCTGGAGGAAACCAAGGAAGAAAGCAGCAAGGCGAACAATCGGTATGGCAATAACAACAACACTCCGGCCAGGAGGAAGGAGACCAGGGGCGGAGTCAATTAAGGCCCAGTGGGAGCACTTGTCCCCCCCTCAAGTTTCAATAACTACATTATTACATCTAATAATAATGCCATTTCGCAATTCTAACCCTAAAATTACACTAGTGTTCCTAAAAATTATTAAATCGGTCCGATTTTATGAACCTTAAAATTAATGGTGTTTCAAACTTTACAACGAACTATTATATTTTCATTGAACTTTTCTTTTTCTTTTCATAGTTTGTTCTTTTTTTACTTTGTTAGTAATTATTACTTACATTTGCATATAAGTTTTTTCTCTCTTCTCTCATCAAAACCAAATTAAAAAAATCACATTTTATAGAGTGAAATCACCGAAGGCCTATAACACATGTTCTTACTTGTGTTCAATCTACTCCTACTTTGAACGTTGAATACGCATAATTTTGTATGGTTGCACACCGCACGACCTAGAGTATTTTCGAGCATTAACAGTATGGTAATAGATTTTTTTTCTTTAAACTATGTGTAATAGGTGCCCCCTCAGAATCGAAGTTCTGGATCCGCCCCTGAAGTAGACAAACACCGTCTAGAATGGGGAGCGCCGAACTCCCAAGTCGTACGAGTTCGTTGCTCACACCATGGTCTTTAAGGAACCGACCTATATCTTGTTTTGAAAGATCGAAAGAGAGCCATTTTTCAGATGACCGGAGAGAAGGTTGGGAACACCGATGAAGAGCAACGACAAGTTTATATGCTTCTACCACGAGGAGAAGGGGCATCTCATCACCAATTGTCGGGCATTCAAAGATTTCTTGGAAGAGATGGTGATTGACGGACATCTTAGGGACTACATCGTGGAACAATGATGGCTGTCGAAGCCGGCAAAGGAGTCTAGAAGGAGGAAATCCGGGCAATCAATGTCATCCATGGCATGGTTGACCGACAACATAAGGACCACCTTCGTGTCGAGCTGCAACAAATATCTGGAAGGGAGGTCCTGGCTATCCAGTCGTCCGCAAAGAGAGCCAAGCCGGACCCTAGGTATTCCATCACTTTCTCCGATAGGGACTCTGACAGTGTGCAACACCCCCATGACGACGCACTGGTCGTGACCTTCCGGTTCGACGACTGCAATGTACGCAGGGTCGTAATAGATCTTAGTTGTTCGGCTGACGTAAAATACTATTCCCTCTTCGAAAAGATAGGATTCAAGAAGACGGATCTACAACCGACCGACGTACCACTTGTGGGGTTCAATGCGGTTTCCTTTTGACCGCTTGAAAAAATAATTATCCATGTGGTTGTTGGTCCAGTCACTACCGAAATAGAGTTCGTGGTTGTTGACGTCCTGTCCTCATACAACATGATCTTGGGCAGAACATGTGATAACATCAAGGGCATGCAATCTACTTCTCACCAGGTGCTGAAATACGTCGGCAAGAGAGACGTGGAGGAGCTACAGGGGGATCAGACGACAACCTGGCAGTGCCATATCAGTGTGGTAAAGGGCAAGATAACCACTGAGCAAGTTTATTGGGTGGAGGTTCCAGACCAGCCGATGCTTGAGGACGTTGATACAAGTGCCTCCGAAAAATCAGTAGAGAACCTTGTGACCGTACCTCTGAGGACCGACGATCCGGAGTGCTTTGTTCTTATTGGTTCTTCTCTTACTCGAGCCGAGCAAACGGACATGGTGGATCTATTGAAGAAAAACATTGAGGTGTTTGCCTGGAGTCCATATGAGTTGTCGGGCGTCGATCCGTCATTTATCAATCACCACCTCAACGTTCGGCCGAAACACAAGCCGGTGGTTCAGAAAACTAGGTGCTCGGCAGTGGCTCACACCGACGCCGTCATTGAGGAGGTGGACTGGCTCGCCGAAGTACATGCTATTAGGGAGGTTCAGTACCCTACTTGGTTGGCCAATACCATCGACGTCAAGAAAAAGAACGAATGGCGAGTTTGTGTTGACTACACCAACCTCAACGATGTATACCCCAAAGATAGCTTCTGACTTCCCTGCATTGATCACTTGGTGAATTCAATGGCCGGATACCCCCAGATGAGCTTCATGGATGCTTACCGGGGATACTACCAGATAGCAATGTTCGGCCCAGACTAGGAGAAAACAACCTTCATTACACCCATCGGGTTATTCTGCTACAGAGTAATGTTTGGCTTCAAGAATACCAGAATAACGTACCAACAAACGATCACTAATATGTTCAGTGCCCAACTTGGAAACACGATGGAGTCATACATCGTCGACATAGTGGTCAAGAGCAAGGGCGAAGACCACCGTCTGACCGACCTCCAGAATGTGTACGACATCCTAAAGAAGTACAAACTACGTCTCAACGCTTCGAAATACGCGTTCAGTAACAGTTCCGGAAAGTTCTTGGGATACCTGGTGACATAGCAAGGCGTTACCCATTACAAGTATCAACCATTCAGCAGTCAGAGGATTTGAAAACTCTCAAAGAAGTTCATTAGTTGGCCGGGATGGCGTCCGCCCTAAACTGATTCAACAGTCAGTCGTCAAACAAATGTCAACCTTTTTATGAAGTTCTCCGCAAAAACAATCGATGTCATTTCTAGTGGACCAACGAATGCAGAGACGCTCTCGGTAACCTCAAAATATCTCTCTCATCGGCACCTCTGCTCACTAAATCGAAGGAAGGGGAAGAGCTCTACCTTACTTGGTCGTCACACCACATGCCGTAAGCTCAGCATTGGTTCGGCAAGAGGGAAAGGAGTAATTCCCTATATATTTTTCTAGCAAGTCTCCTATCAGCGCCAAAATGCGCTACCTACCCTTAGAAAAGCTTGCTTTGCCTTGGTCGTAGCGTCAAGGAAGCTCACTCCATATTTCTAGGCTCACACCATAGTTGTTCTGGCCGAGTTTCGTTTCGGTCTTTGCTCCGTTGAGCCGATCTTTCCGGCAGAATAGCAAAATAGGCCGTAGATCTTGCAAACTTCGACATCAGCTTCCAGCCAAGAACAACAATTAAAGGACAAATCCTGGACGACTTTATCGCAGAATATTTCTCTCGACCGAAGCCTTCTTCAACCGACAAACAGGAAGACCTCGCCGGATGATCCGAACAAAGGGAGGGAGGGAAGATATTCTTGGGAGATATTTGGCGCATGCTTGTCGATGGAGCATCGAATAGCCAGGGCAGTGGAGTCGGAGTGCTTTTGATATTATCCATCAGAGTGGTGCATGAACACGCCTTTCGGCTACACTTCAGCGTTTCCAACAGTGAGGCAAAATATGAGGCCCTCATGGCCGGGCTCCACACTGCCGAGCAATTAGAAATCGAGGGCTTAACAATCTACAGCAACTCACAGCTCGTCGTGAACCAGGTAACATGGGAGTACGAATGATGAGATGATAGAATGTGAAAGTATATGGAAAAGGACAAGGACATGCTAAAAAAGTTCAATGGGAGTCCACATGGAGCAGGTCGACATGGAGCAGAACTCGCATGCCGATGCACTGGTAGTCATCGCCTCGGCAGCAGAAGCTCAGGAGCCCAGGACAGTCAGCATCCAGAGCCTGAGCCAACCAAGCATCGAGTCCGGAAAAGGAGTCGAGGTACTATACATCAATCAGGGGCCAAATTGGATTGACCCAATCATTGCCTATCTGAAGGATGGAACATTGTTGGTAGACAAAAGGATGACTCACCAAATCATTCACAAGTCGGTACAGTATTGGCTATCTCATGATACCAAACTCTACAAAAGTTTTTCTCTGGACGACATCTCCTTTGCGTGCACCCACACTGACCGAAGGAGTCCTCCACGAGCTGCACTCTGGCAGTTGTAGAGCTTACACATGGGGGAGGTCCCTAGCACATCGGACAATCTCACAGGGCTATTTGTGGCCAAAGATGATGTAGAAAGCAGAGCAGTTTGTAAGGAAGTGTGATTCATGTCAGCAGTTCTCCCCTATCATCTGACAGCCCGCCAAAGAGCTCACTCCACTGACCAGCCCCTGGCCGTTTGCCCAATAGGGCTTGGACATCGTTGGTAAGCCGTCGATAGTTCCCGGTGGGTTCAAATTCTTCATAACCGCAATAGATTACTTCTCGAAGTGGGTTGAGGCAGAACACTAGTCACGATCGAGGACAAGGACGTCAAACGCTTCGCTTGGAGGAACATTATGTCTCACTTCGGCGTCCCCTACGCTTTTGTGTCGGATAACGACACATAATTCGTGTGGATCTCTTTATCAATTTTTGTGCCGAACATAGGACCAGGTTCTACAACTCTACCCCGCATTACCCGCAAGACAGCCGACAGTGGGATCAAGAAAATATTACAGTCCTCCAAGGAAAGGTGGACCGAAGAGCTACACAACGTGCTCTGAGCCTACCTAACTCCACGACACTCAACCGAACAGACTCCATTCTCGCTGGCCTTCGGCATGGAGACTGTCATCCCTCTGTAGACCGGATTACTGACAATCAGGACTCCAGCTTTCGATGAAGCCACCAATAGTGCAACAGTCATTAGAGACCTGGACTTGGCCAAAGAAAAAAGGGATTTAGAAGGATCATCATGATAGCAACATACCAACAAGGGGTATCCAAAAGTTACAACCAATCGGTCCGACCACGGACATTCAAGATAGACGACCTAGTGCTCTGCAGGGTGGTCGGCAACAAGAAGAAGAGTTTCGACGGAAAGCTCGGTTCCAACTGGGAAGGGCCATACAAAATTACAGGTCATATCGGAACCATAGCTTACCAACTAGAAGGGATAGATGAGACTTCGGTACCAAAGTGGTGGAATGCTACGAATATAAGAAGATACTATCACTAGAAGGTTCATACTTCAGTGTAATGAAAAATGTAACACCCTGCAATTCGTCAGATTGACTAACGAACATTAATGACAATTGTCAATTCCTTTAGATTGTGCGTTCTTATCGGTAGTATTTGCCGACAGACATTTATGACAGTTGCCAATTCCCTTTAAATTGTGCACGAACATTCCTATCGCTGGTATGGCCGACGGTTTGGTAGAATGGCCAAACAAGATTTGGTGGTATTACCAGGGTCTGACAGGCTTCTAGTGGTATTACCGGTGTCTGGGGCTCCCGGTGGACTGGATAGTCGGTAATATCTGGCTCACAAGAACCAGAAACCACCAGATAATCATTCTCATACTTGTCGGAGTATGGCAAGAATGAGATGACACCATCCTTGTTCAGTCGTCGGCCAAGGTAATACTTTCTGGACTTCTTGTTGAAACCGAGAGCATATTGGCCGAAGAGATCCTCAAACTCTAGGGGGGTTTCTAGGACTTTATTCAACTTAACCACCCCGATCAATATCCTAAAGACGTTCACCGTCAGCTGCGATGGCATGAGGCCAAGTTGGAAGAAGAAACAACAGAGAGAGGTGGAGGGGAAACCGAACTCCTCACTCGAGGACGACAAGGATTGGTAGATGGATGTGGTCTGGTCCCGGTACCAGGTCATCCATTGGAGACAGGGAAATGTGCACATTGCTCAGCACTGTGAACTGCTCTCGGAATATTCTTACTGATGAGCTGGAGGACAAGATTGTTCGGTACTTGTCTGAGTGCTTCTTCGGCACCATGTCAGCAAACCTAGAAGAGAAAGCCCCATCAGTTGGGTGCAGGAGAAGGGGCTATAATATACGCAAGAAAGAGGGAGGGGGTCCGACATCAACTTCTGTCACGTCGACAGAAATCCAGGAACATGAAAATAAATTGAAAATTTCACGAGGGAGGGAGGATGGTTCCAACCCCACGCTAATTTAGCACAGAGTCGAGGTCACGAAAGGGTACTGTTCGCCGGAGATCCCGGTGATGTGATTGACACACCATTGTGAGGTTTGGTCGAAGAATTTTCCCCAGAACCTAGAGTCTCCAAGGCAACCCCTCCAAGAGGGTCACAACGGTCATAAAACACGAAAAACTAGAAATAGCCTGACAAATCCATACCTGGACATATATAGAAGGCTTGGACGAACACAACAAATCGGAAGAAGATTGGAGGATCGAGAGCAACAACGAGCTTGAGGGTTCGAGTGCAACAAAAATGTTTCCCCTACCACATACGTTGTATTTATAAGCGAAGTGGGATTTGAAATTCAAATTCCGACCGAACCACGTGGACGCGAAGGCTCCGTCCAATCACAAGGTGCCACGTGGACGCACATTAAATTGGGAAGTGAGGCGGCGCCAGAGAAACCGACCGACGCGTGCGAAGCATCACATCAATCTCCATAGCATCTAACCTGACGACGACATGTGGACAACATTCAATGTGTGCTAAAAACTTTATTGGAAGCTGAGTTGACGCATCCGAAACGTCACTCCGCCAACTTACATAGCCAATCAGAGTGTGACACGTGAAGCGCAACAGATTGACAGTTACGACCAGGCTCAATTCTCGAGAAATTCAAATCACGACTACGGTACGTCGACAATATATCTCGTTGGCCAAAAAATGATTCAACCGTCCTTCAAACAGAGCGGAATCAAGGTTGAGGGGTTGTTGAGGACCGAAATACGAAAGGCCGACGTATGGTATTGAAGCCGCCACGAGGACAGTAGAACTAGCATCACGTCGACACACATAGTAGGGGGTCGTCCAGCATATGACGGAGTCCGTCGAACAGACGGCCGAAGGTTTCACGATGCTCGCTTCGGCCACAAGTGTTCGGAGCATTGGAAAGCACAACACTGACCATAACTAGGTCTTTGGAAATACCGGAGAAAGGCCAACACGCCGACCGATAGGCGCAACATTGGCTACAGGAGTATTCACCTTGGGATCCGTAGCGCACGCCTGCTGCCCACGCTTGCGGCACACGCCAGCCCCCAGTGTCAGTTGCACATTGTCCCACTCTGTTGGGCACCGCCAGAGCCGCCC
>NMUG010003771.1:0-14455 GCA_002855965.1 Monotropa hypopitys
TGAGCCTGGATTATTTCCTTCTAGTAGAGTTGAGATTTGTGTTCAATTCTAAACAAAATTGGGTTAGAGAACCTAGTGGGAGTTGTACCCCTTAGCTTGGAAGACATTATGTTGAAAATAGGTCAAATCGTGGTCGAAATTTATGCTCAGGTGGTGCTTTAGTTGTTAGGTCTCTTTTGTGATTCTGTACCAAGCTGGTTGATACTTTGAGATGTGTTTGACAATACTAGTACCCTACCCCTATTAGGGAGCTAGAGTTGTCATTAGAATGTAGTCAGAGTTGTCTGAGGTTTCCTTGGTAAGCCTCTATGGCTTACCCTCTTAGTCAAAAAAATTGGGATTGAAGAATCATGCAAGGACGTAGTCTAAGTGAATGAGGATGAAGATGGACACGATGCTTGGTGATGTTAGAGGGTTCTTGGTTAAGTGAGGTCAATGGTAGAGGTTTAAGTGTTTATTTTGTGATTTGAGCTGTATCTTGAGGATGAGAAGGAGTCGAGTGAGTAACTTGAGGCAATTAGAGTTAGCATAGTGAAAGTATAAGTGGTAGCGTGTCATTATTGAGAACTGAGTCTTGTTGGATGATTTGGGGCTCAGACTTGTGCCTAACCCGCCTTGGTGTTTGGTTGGTGTTATGGCTCATTGGCAAGTGTGACCATTTGGATGGTGGAAGTGGAACTTAGTTTCCTATTTTCCTTGGCTTATGGTACCTAAGTCATCATGGGTGTTTGGTGACCCTTAGTAATTAGACGTGATGAGATTAGTTAGAACTTGGATGATGACTTGGGACGATGAGTGTGTACTTTCGCGAGTCATCTAAATTGATGATGAGTGATGAGGGAACTTTATTGACCCTCTAGGATAGACCTTGTGGACTATTCTTATATTAGTGATGGCTTGAGGTTTCGATGAAGGCAAGGTTGATGTTACTTGGTGACTTAGAAATTTGGGCACGAGTGGTGATTTGGAGTGATAGACCCTGAGTATGGATTCCGTTTAGTTTGTTTGTGCTTTGGATGATAGAGATTTAGCCGGGTTAGCCATTGAGAGCGATAATTTGATTCAAGGATGTTGGGGTATTGGCATGTTGGTGTGCATGATAGTCTCTTAGAAGATTATTCGATAAAGAGGCATATTATGAGCTTTGAGTCTGTGATCTTAATTTTGATTTGGAGTTGTGGCTACTCCTTAACTTTGGCATTCGGTTGTGAGGGTGTGCTTCTCGGCAAAGTTGGGGCGTTCTTTCTTATTCCTTGATCACGTGGGTGGTATGATACTCTAATTGCATGCTACCTTCGGTATACCTATCCTTGATATGTCTATTTGTGTCGTGGATGAGTGAGTGTTGTTCACCCTTCAGTCATTCATCTCTTCTTCGAGTTGACTACTCCTTGATGTATTTATCCTATTCTTGATCTTCTCGTATCTCATCGGGGTTGGTTGGAAACAATAGGAGGAGCCTATTGCTTTGAAAGATTTCTGACTTATCCCTACCTAGATTCTTATGTCATTCTTATCCTCCGTCGTATCCTCGTTGATGATTCGTGAACTGTCGGAGTTTGTGGCATTGGTGGGGCAGTGGTGTGCTCTTTGCCTGATATAGTGCGATCTACCTACCCCTTCTCATATATTTGCCTTCTTGAATTTGCACAACCACACGTTATGCATTTGGCTCTCTTCTAGCGAGGGTTGACATAGAGGAGTTTTCCATTGTCATCATTCCATATAATAGAAGAAGATGGTGGGATCCTATGGACTTCCCCATCTTCCAATCATACTTTTGTTTCACTTGTGCGCGTTGGTTCCTTGTGGGCATTCTTACTTGCGAAATCATTTTGCGAATTGGGTTTAATGTCCTCACTCTTATAGCCTTGCTCCTCGGGTATTTGAAAACCTCTGATTTAGGAAGAATCTTCCTTCTTGATATTGTGGTTGTGAGAGTGGGTGGTATTGTCGGTCTATGGGCTGGTGAGTGTTGGCGTTGTGGAATGATTGGTGAGGTGAAGTATTGTTCATTTTGTGTACTTATGTTTATAGTATTTGGGTAGAATGTGTGTCTCCTTGAGTCGACTGCACCGACTTAGCTATATAGTGTTGCTTGGCGTGTGTGTGTGGTCTGCGTCATGTGGTGTAGAAAGGACTAAAGAAGATTGATTTGAGAAGGAGGCTAGCCAGCGCATCTCAAAGCAAACTTCCATGAGTCGTTCTGGTACCACACTAGGTAGGTGTGCAGATTTGGTTGTGTGTGAGGATTATTGTTTTTCTTGAGTTTGTTGATCTGAGCGTGTTTAGTGTGAAATTGGTCTTAGAGTTCTATACTCAGTTATATGGTTGTCTCGGAATTTATAGAATAGTGTGAGACTCTGATGGATATTTGTGGATTAGTGTTAGTTGTTCGACCAAGTAGTTGACCTTAAGTGTATCGATCTCATCATTTCTATCCTTGATGGCGAACTGATCTTGAGCTCCCTCTCTATTTCATGTTTGGTGATTGTGGTTCTTTCATTCCTGTTCGTATTGTATCGGCATGTCCGTATCGTATCGGTGTGCCCGTATCATATCATCGTGTCCGTATCATATCAGTGTGTCTATATCGTATCAGTGTGTCTGTATCGTATCGGTGTGTCCATATCGTATCGACGTGTCTGTATCGTGTCGGTGTGTTCGTATCATATCGGCGTGTCCATATCCTATCGATGAGTCCATATTGTATCAGCATGTCTTGTTGACGTTCAAAATCCAGATTATTGGAGTGTTGGTTCATAGTCATGTGGGTGGTACTGACTCCTCTATGGTATTATGGGGGCATGGTACTTGAAACCTCCCCTACTTGGGTAGGGTCTCCTGTTATGTAAATGATTGGATGTGGTGAAGTGTAGCGGAAACGTGGTGTTTTCCTCCTGTCGACGGATTCTTTTTCCTTAGTATGGCCCTTCTTGGTGACCGTCCACGTTATCCTACCTTATCTCATATCGTGGATATCTTTGTTGTTGGTTGTTGTCTGAGCTTGGGGTTGGGCTGGTTATCCTTCCCCTTGATTTTCCTTGAAATCGTTGCACCTTTGGCTATTTGGGGCAAGTAGTGAACTTGGGAGTGCATACGAAAATGTGAAATTTGGATTCTCCCTTGTATATTCATCTTATCGGACCCATGCTCGAGTTGTAAGCACATTGTCTCTACCACGGGTCCTTGTTTGGCTAGTATTGGGGAACAATTTGTCTGCATCTCGGATTTGAGGAAAATGTCTGAATTTGTTTGGTTCTTAGAAGATCGTTCCACTCCTCTTGTTGTGTTCTTGTGCGGTCGATGATGTCAATTTCGAGGACAAAATTCCTTTAAGGAGGATGGATTGTAACGGTTCAGAAATTATTAATATAATTTCCTATTATTTTTACTTTATCCTTGGAAGTATTTATTTAAATTTCCTTTTTATTTTATTTGAGGAACTCCCGTGTTAATTCCCTTGAATTAATACTTCTATCAGTCATTTAAAATCAATTATCATTTGATTTTATAGATTCTCAATCCTCCTCGAGATGATTTTTGGAATCACGATGAGTTTAGTATGCTCGATATGGAAATTTGTGGTGTCTACGGATGTTCGGGTGATTGCCACGAATGTTTAGTAATCATGTTTCAAAGTTTCGGATTTCCCCAAAATTTAGTTGTATTTCGATATGTAGGTTGGCCCTCTCCCACTTGCATTTTGATATACAAATGATGGGATTGGCCTGGACAACATTGCATTTCGATATGCAATGGGGTTGCATATCAAAATGCCTCTTCTTTGGTTTCAGCAGTGAGTGTGTATATCGAAATACACACTAAGTGTATTTCGATATACTATGTCCTCTGTCTGTTTATCCGTAAGGAGTATTTCGCTATTGAAATGCATCCTGTTGAGTTTTATATCAAAATATCTGTATTTCGATATGCACATAGATGCATATCGATATATAATACTCTCTACCCATTTTTCCTTGAGCAATATTTCGATATACTCCTTGGGAGTATATCGAAATACAGAGCCTTCTGATCCGTTTCCCTCTTGAGACATTTCGATGTACCACTATAGGGTATATCGAAATATGAAGTCTCTTGGGCTAATCCGAATGAGTTGCATATTGATATACACTCTATTTATATCGAAATGCAGCTCAGTCTTGATTTTAGGGTTGTATATATACTCAAATTATACTCAGCCCTAAACGAAAATCACTCCAAACATCATAACACAGCCACACAACACCTTTCTCTTTCCTCTCTCATGATTTTGTCTCTTCTCTCTAACTTCTCTCCTATTTTCTCTCAAAGTTTGAATGATTTAGCCTTCAAACCCTTCACAAACCTTGCTCACGTCGACTCCCTCTACACATTGACGAGCTTAGCTACATGGGCTACGTGAAGAACTCTCTCCTAGAGTTTCAGAGCCTTGTTCCTCAAAGGTAGAGTATCTCTAAACTGATGCTTATGTGTTCTAGGTTCTTCCCTTCCTCTATGTTTATGCAAAATATAAAGTATGCATGTCTAGGGTTGGTCCTATGTTTTCTAGCACGTGAGTTTTGGGTCTAGGACTCAATTGACCTTGCATATGACATTCCCCTAACTTCAATTTCATACTTCCAAAGATAGAATTGAAATCACCAAAATTTTAATAAAAATCCTAATTTGATTTCATTTGACAAGTTTGGGGGAAATGGAATTCGACCTTGGAAATATCAAATTGGAGTGTTGAATTGGAGGTTGGTATATTGATACCATCGAAATTTATTGAAATTTGACCATTGGCCTAAAAATGAGAAATTGGGAATTTAAATCAAGTAGTGGTTTAATTTGAATATCGATCCTTGAGTTGGCTATATTTATGAGATTTTGATCCTCGTGATTTTGATCCCTGAATGCTATGCATTCACGATATTGCATAATGGGGGTTTGACTGGACCCTCCCGTCGAGTCGGGTAATACATGGAATTATACGGTTAAATAGTTGATGAGATTCTAGCGTGGAATTAATAGCCTAAACTCTTATTTAGAAATGAATAACCTTATTTTGATAAGGAATTGGAAAATCCTTTGGAAAACCCTTATTTTGATAAGGTATGATTTTGACATGGTTACTTGGTGATTAGAAAGTATTTGGAAATGAACCAAGTCGTTGGATAACTCACTTACATTGAATTATCTTATTGGAAAACCTATCAGACTCTCTTGCATGCATCACATTCATACTTTCCTTTACACCTTTTTGCACACACACTTATTATATATATCATTTATTTTGATTTTCTCTACTAGGCATATGCCTAACCCTCTATTTTTAGAGAAGTATTCATTGGCTTAGCTTGGAGTGGAATCCCAAGACATTGGAGAGCTTTGAAGACATTCATTTTGTAATTCCGCACTTTATTTATATTTGGTACCCATGTCTGTAATAATTAAACTTAAACTCATTTGCTTTTCTGTTTGTGGTTCGACACGTGATATGGACATGCATGTGATAGTTGGGCTTTATGTTGTAATATTTCATTTAAATACTCTAATATCCCTTTTCAAAAAATGGTTTAAATTTCCGGGGCCGTTACAAAGGAGGTACGACACGACACCTTTAATAAATGGACTCGACTAGGCTGTAGTTTTGGGGCACGAGGCACATGCACGACAAAGCACAAAGAACGACATGACAAATACGATATGAGCACAACATAGGCACGACATGAGTATATTTTTTGCTATATTTGTCTACAAGACTGAGAGAAGCACATTTTAGATTTTGAATTTCATTGTCGAAGCCATTAATGGATATTTTTTAATTTAGACATAATAGTAAATCTAACTAATGAAGGGCGACCACAATATAACAGTAAAGCTATTCTATTATGGCCTGTGGGTCACGGGTTTGATTCACGAAAACATTGTCTCTGCTTGCATGAGTAAGGTTGCGTAAATCAACCATTCTCCAAACCCCACATATATGGGAGCTTCGTGCACGAGGTCGCCCTTTTTAGTGAATCTAACTAATAAGGAGTTCAAATGACTATTGAATAGTGAACAATATATCTCGTACTGTCTTTTTTTGGAAGCTTAAAAATTTTATGCGATGCAAATGATCAATAATTGTAATGTACATAAACTATAGTAATGCAATTTCTATATCTTTCATTATATTACGATTATTTTACTTATCAATACAATGATTAATATTTCTTCTAATTTATTATGTTATTATAAGTGAAATTATTCTAAAAGTACTTTGCTTCATTATTAAAAAGCAATATTGTGCGAGGGTAAAAACTAGAGTATTGATGACACAATTTCTGTATTATACTCGTCAATAGACATGGAAAAAAATCTTGACACGAGTAGGGTGCCGACCAAATCCCCTCTGATGCATAAGTCAGTGACTCAGTTTTTTATGAGAGAAAGAATAGAAAGAGGGTTGTGTAGAGTTAGAGTTATTTTCTTATTACCTTGGGGCGGTGTGTAGTTCAAGATTTTATACCTCCCGTAGCTTTAGGTAACTCCCGTAATTATAGGAAAGTTTCCTTATCTCTTCCTATTTTTTCTGAAAGGAAGATTATCTCTTATCTTTTATAATTCAATCTTTTAGGATTCTTAATTCACTCGTACGAATAGGTGGAAATATTCTCCTGCTCCCCCACATTCGTAGAAAAATCTTCAGTGGGTCTCCCGAGTTTGTCTCCTGCTGATCTCTGTCGTAGTAGAGCTTATCTTAGTCATAACTGAGCTCTTCTCGGTCGTAGTCGAGCTCTACCAGATTAGCTCAGCAGCTAGGTTGGGACCTTTCTTAGAAAGGATCTCTCCTCAGATTGGACTGACAACAATGTTGTAGCTTACATGTGCCTTCACTGAGCTCAATGGCTTCCTACAATTAGCCAGTGATAGACACACAATTTTTATAGTTTACTGTGTCCATTTCTTTCTTTCTTATTATAGTTTATTGTTTACTTATTTATATTTAATTCATATTTGTGTTAATCTTGTTTCTAGTTTTTGCATATTTTCAAGTTATTAGTGATCCCCAGACGAGTTCGGAAGCCCCCGGGATTCCCCAGGCCATGAGGAACCCATTTTGAAGCACTGAAGGAGGGCCAAAGTGAAAAAAATTTGCAGAAGAGGTCTCTGTCAAAGAGGTACCGACTCCCTGATCCTATGGGGACTGGTCCCCCGATCCTATGGAGACCGGTCCCCATAATCTGGAAGAGAAAACAAGACAAGAGGTACATGTCCCTTATACTGTGGGAGACCAGTCCCTCCCTTTGATCAGAGCCAAATTTTGTAAAGGGGTACTGGTCTCCCGACCCTATGGGGACTGGTCCCTCTTTTCTAAGGGATTTTTGTTGCACGGATATCGGGCTCTTGACCCTACAAGGACCGATCCTTCCTGGTTTTTCTGCAAATTTTGGCTTCATTAATGGCATTTTTGTAATTTTGAGTGATAAGGGTATATATACTCTTGTATAATTTGACTTATACATCTTTTGTTACGTTTTGGGGTTAGGAGGGGGTGGAGAGTCTCTCTCTACCTCCATTTTCTTCTTCCTTCTCTCTAGTTTCTATGTGCATTTATGGAATTTGAGGCGATTTCATCTTCAATAACGTTGTAAGACTTTCTCTCCTCTCTCTATCTATGTATTTAGTTTTATATCTTGTGTTTAATAGAATTTGTATTTCATTATTCATGTTGTGTTTTTCTTGTGTTTTTGTGATTTTCTTAGTGGTAATAGTTGTAATGGAGGGCTAGCCTCTTTGATTTGTCCATGGGATGACTAGCACACCAAGATTTGGGATTAGGTTTGACCCCTCCATGTTTGTGCTTGAAATGATGTGGTTTAGGGTGGTATAAGTTCATACCTAGGGTCTTAGCTTAGTGATGTTAATCTCATTGATGGATTATAGACATGAACAATGACACAATTCATGCTTTGAGTGATGTCCCGCTAGGTGTTCAAAAAATGTCGAAGTGAGCAAATTTTTCTAGAAACCACTTAATCCTTAGTGAATTTAGGTCTTGATGTTGCGTAGGAGTTAGGAATATGTGGTTCTCACTTTAGGTCTTAACCGAAGGTTGTTAACCTATTTGATGGGTCGTAGACAATAAACCTTGGCACGGTCCATGCTTGTAGCTATGTCACCCTAGGTGTTCGATGAAATGTACAAGAGAACTGAATTCTAGCTCCTGTGCCATCTCTTGACACTATGACGTGTACTTGATAGCTAAATCTTTCGAGTGAGGTCCTAGGTCATGATCCCTCACTTGTGTTGTCATAGAGATTGGAGAAGTCTAGTTTGACCTAGGTTTAGTGTTAGGAATCCCGTGGCCATTTTGTTTAGTTAATTTAGCTTATTTCCTTCTTGTCTTATGTTTTAGGTTCCTAGGTTTTAAATAAAAAACAATCCAAGGGTAACGTGTAAACCCCAAAAATTTAAAATTTAGTAATTAAGTTTTAAAATGTTTAATCAAGAGATTAAGTGAAATAAATTAATCAAGAAGCTTAAATAATAAAATTAGATCTTAAGATTTTATGTTAAATTCGAAAAGATGAATAATAATTTTCAGTAGAGTTCGGGAAATTTTGGAGTTAAGAAAGTAATTTTAGAAATAAAAAGAATGAATAAAGGAATTATCGAATAATATGTTAAATACGAAAATAGACTTAACGACCATTGTAGCTATGGTGCACCTTCTCGCACCATAGCATAGCCCAAAGGGAATTCCAATTCCAATTACTTTCTTAATATTATCCTAACTAAAACTAAAACAAAAATCATAAGAAATCATAAGGAAAAGAGAGGGAGAGGAGATCTGACTGAGAATCCGACTTTGCCGTCGATTGAACCAAGTACCGCACTAAGTTAAGTACTTCACAACGATTGTTTTAATGTATTAAAATCGTTCTAAAATGTAGTAATCAATTAAAAATCCGAGTTTTAGAAAAATTTACAAAGCTCGGATCTAAATAAATCGAACATGTTTTGGTTTGTTTAAGGGCGTTTATAAGTAGATTTTAAGTCATATATAGGATTATTGACCATTTGGAGTCAAAGAAAACACATTTGGAGGATCAAAATTACGAATCCCAAACCGAAAAACCGTAGTCGAGCCACTGTTCTTCGTGTTCTTAGTACCGATTTCAACATTGGCTCACTGGCCGGTATGCCGGTCGATAGTGCTACTAGTCTGTGTAATTTGTAAGACAAAACTTACTGTCCATTTTTCCACATACCGGTTGGGTACTGGTCCCCCTACCGGTCCATGAAAATTCTAAGAAAGGTCAGTCCGAACCTGGAAAAGTGTAGGGTAATGTAGGGAAAACCCAATTAAGCCTAACCCCATTGTTAGAAATCATGAAAGGAGATTTAAGATAAGAAAATAATTAAGTAAACAAGTTAGGAAATTATTTAATATTTTCCTTTAATAATTATATTATTATAATTTGAATTTCATGACTCTCTACGGCACACTACGACTTAGGTGAGTGACACTGCACTTAATAAATGGAATTCTGGTATGTTTTCCAATTATCCCTGTCTTCTGTGGGATTTATTATTATTCAGCTTATTTTATAGAGTTTCTATGGATTTGATTTATTTGTAAATCTATTACGAGCCATAATTAAAGATTCATGAACACTGGGACTCAAGCCGGTGGCACTGGGACTCAAGCCGGTGTATTTATTTGTATAAGGGAAATATGATACCGGGACTCAAGCCAGTGACCCTGAGACTCAAGTCGGGGTAAGTTATGCATTGGAGGAAGTAAGCCTCAATGTAGCATTTGGGGGACTCAATCCCTGATGCAATCCTTATTACTCATATGTGATTATGCATCAGACATCTTGCTAATCCACTAGAGATGCTCAACATGTTATTATATATATAACGATATGAATGACAAGTATAAGGAATGGCCTATGATATGACAAGAAACAAGGAAACAATTTTATAATCTGCTTTACAAGTTAAATAAGAGTTTCAAGAAAACTCCAAACCCGAATAGCCATATTGTTCTGTTTATGAACAAGTTTATGTCACGAATCTGTTATGGTTACCAGCTATGCATGTTTTCATTTCTGATTTTATTATGGTGTCAGTACTTCTCTATTATGATATCAGTATGGTATTCATGGTTTGGGCACACGTTTATGACCCTATTATGATTTTATGGCTCAGCAAGTAATCATTATTATGTTGTGGAAAATAATGTAGTGTTTTATACTATTATTCGTATCCATGGCATAAAACCTGTATTCTGTGCTACGTCACCCATACGAGCTTTAGATTATGAAATTAAATATTTTTCAGGTAAGGGGAAAGAGATCCAGTATTAGTAGACGTGGTGTATAGCAGGAGAGAAAGGAATAAAGGCCACTATTAAGAAATAAGTTCCTTTTCAATAGTTTTGTAGAATGTTCTGAGATAGTTTGGATTTTGTAATATATTAAATTTTGGGTCTGTAACATATTCTGAAATAGGTACTTTATTCCGAGTTTTATTACGTATAATATTTTCGTTGTGTTTTATCCTCATTTTAAAAGTTTAATTCAAGTTTATGTTATGAATGTCTGAGATGGTTAAGTAGATCACTTGGCGTCTATCTCGATAACCTCAGAGGATGGGTCATAGTCATGATAGATTTAGTTGTATCATAGCCCATTTTTTATAAACCTTGGGCTATTTAAGTATGTGAAGGAATTTTTAAGTGTATGAGAGATATTATATGCGAAAATCGCCCTAGTAAGGGTGTATGTGATTAATCAATGTGATGATTTATTTTTGAAAACCTTGAGATCTATATTTGGATACTATTTAAAGTGCGACTGGCGACTGATACTTCAGTGAATATCCGGAGTAGATACTCTAGGAATGGATAAAGTATGAAATAATATTTTCATAAAGAAAAATGAAATAGATTGTATGATACTTTCAAAATGAAACATCTCAGAGCAATAGGAGGTCTTAAGATAAGATAAGTATTAAGAATATGGATAGTATATAATGAGATTTCTTTTGGTAAATTTAGATCATAAAAGACCATTTGGAAGGAAACATAGAACACCCGTAATTTCATGAGCAGCCACCCCCAGCTCCACCAGTAGATCTGATGGAGCAAATCTTAGCTGGAGCCATTGATGTTATAGGAACAAATAATCAAGTAGGAGATGACCAAGTTAGTATTCGAGAATTTCAGAGGATGAAACTGCTTAAATTTGAGGGAGGGATACCTGAACAAAGCTGAAGCCTGGGTGCTTAGCATGGAAAAGATTTTCTCCTCCTATTTTGCTTAGAGGCATAGAAGGTGGTCTTAGCCACTTATATATTTAAAGAAGATACTTATCGATGGTGGTTATCTAAGAGAGACACAGATCTAGCTATACAATGGAGTCATTTTCTCGAAGTCTTTTATGAGAAGCACTTCCCTAAATCAATTCGGGACAACAAATGTCTAGAGTTTATCACCTTGCAACAAGGGAGTGTGACTATATCGGAGTATGATTGTAAATTCACCGAACTCAATAGGTTTGCCATGCATATGGCAGCAACCGAAGACCTTAAAGCCAGAAATGTCAATCGGGTCTCTGACTAGAAATCAATACTGCCTTCAGGTTATTAAAATTACCAATTTATTTAGAAGTGTTAGATGTGGCATTAATGGCAGAGTACGATCTAGATTAAAAGTATAAAGCCATAGCATAGAGGAAGAAGAAAGCAGGTAATTGGGCCAGGGAAAATCAAAGTGAGAGTCAGGTTAAGAAACAAAATGTTGGAAGATTTAATAGTGGATTTGGGCAGCAGAAGAATTTCATCCAGTCCAGGAATAATCAGGACTATAATTCATATTCGTACCCCGTCTGTCCCAAATGTCAGTGAAGGCATGTAGGAGAATGTTTTTGGAAGAGTGGAGCATGCTTTAGAAATGGTCTGCGAGGTCATCTTATTAGAGACTATCCAATCCCCATCTAAGTTGCACTACCACCACCAATACCAGCTCAACCAAGACCTCATCCAATTGTCAAAGTAGAACCCGTCAATAGGAAGCAAGGGAGAGCATTTGTGTTGCTGCCGGATCCCACGTAGAATGTTGAATTAGATGTTACAGGTAATATTCATTATTTAATTAAGTCGTGAAAATTTTCAATGTAAAACACGAAAATCGTAATAGGTTAACTTCCTTAACTTAATGTAAAAATTATAAGTGAATTATGAAATGTAATTTTTTTAAGATGGACCTAAAGAATAAGTTGGAGAGGGAGACCATTAATTGAAGCTATCATTAGTTTAAGTTTGGAGGACCAAACTTTTGTAAGTTGGGGAGAATTGTAAAACCTGAAAATTTAAAATTTAATAATTAAGTTTAAAGATGTTTAATCAAGAGATTAAATGAAATAAATTAATCAAGAGGCTTAAATAATAAAATTATGTATTAAGATTTTATGTTAAATTCGAAAAGATGAATAATAATTTTCAGTGGAGTTCGGGAAATTTTGGAGTTAAGAAAGTAATTTTAGAAATGGAAAGAATGAATAAAGGAATTATCGAATAATAAGTTAAATAGGAAAATAGACCTAACGACCACCTTCCCACACTATAGCGTAGCCCAAAGGGAATTCCAATTTCAATTACTTTCTTAATATTATCCTAACTAAAAACTAAAAAGAAATTCATCAGAAATCATTAGGAAAAGAGAGGGAGAGAGAGGGAGAGAGAAGAAGAGGGAGAGGAGATCCGACCGAGAATCCGACTTCGCCGTTGATCGAACCAAGTATCGCACTAAGGTAAGAACTTCACAACGATCATTTTAACATATTAAAACCGTTCTTAAATGTAGTAATCGATTGAAAATCCGAGTTTTAAGAAAATTTACAAAACTCGGATCTCAACGAATCTAATGTGTTTTTGGTTCATTTAAGGGCATTTATAAGTAGATTTTAAGTCATATATAGGATTATTGACCATTTGGAGTCAAGAAAACTCATAGCCGAGCTACTATTCTTCGTGTTTGAACACTGGTATGCCGACCAGCATATTGGTGGTGCTATCGATCTGTGTAATTTGTAAGACAAAACTTACTGCCCATTTTTCCACATACCGGTATCCCAGGTGGCATACCGGTTGGGTACCGGTCCCCCTACCGGTCCAAGAAAAGTCTAAGAAAGGTCAGCCTGGACCTTGGAAAGTGTAGGGTAATTTAGGAAAAATCCAATTAAGCCTAACCCCATTGTTAGAAATCATGAAAGGAGACTTTAAGATAAGAAAATAATTAAGTAAACAAGTTAGGGAATTATTTAAGAATTTCCTTTAATAATTATATTATTGTTATTTGAAATTCAGGATCCTCTACGGCACACTACAACTTAGGTGAGTGATACTGCACTTAATACATTGAATTCTTGTATGTTTTCCAATTATCCTTGTCTTCCGTGAGATTTCTTATTATTCAACTTATGTTTTAGAATTTCCATGAATTCGATTTATTTGCAAATCTATTACGAGCCATAAGTAAAGATTCATGAATACCAGGACTCAAGTCGGTGTATTTATTTGTATAATGAAACCTGATGCCGGGACTCAAGCTGGTGACCCCAAGACTCAAGCCGGGGTAAGTTATGCATTGGGGGAAGCAAGCCTCAATGTAGCATCTGGGGGACTCAAACCCCGATGCAATCTTTACTAGGGGATTCATGCCATAGTACTCATATGGGATTATATGTCAGACATCTAGCTAATCTACTAAAGACGGCCAACATATTATTATATATATCACAATATGAATGACAAGTATAAGGAATGGCCTATGATATGACAAGAAATATGGAAATGGTTTTATAATCAGCTTTACAAGTTAAATAAGAGTTTCAAGAAAACCCTAAACCCGAATAGCCATACGATTCTATTTATGAACAAGTTTATGTCACAAATCTGTTATGGTTACTGCTATACATGTTTTCATTTCTAATTTTATTATGGCGTTGGTACTTCTCTATTATGATATCAGTATGGTATTCATGGTTTGGGCACACGTTTATGACCCTATTATGATTTTCTAGCTCAGCAAGTAATCTTTATTATGTTTTGGAAAATAATGCACTATTTTATACTATTATTCGTATCCATGGAATAAAACATGTATTCTATACTACGTCGCCCATATGAGCTTTAGCTTATAGAAATTAATATTTTTTAGGTAAGGGGAAAGAGATCCAGTATCAGTAGAGGTGGTGTATAGCAGGAGAGAAATGAATAAATGTAAGTATTAAGAAATAAGTCCCTTTTCAGTAGTTTTGTAGAATGCTCTGAGACAGTTTGGGTTTTAAAATATATTAAATTTTGGGTCTGTAACATATTCTAAAACATGTACTTTATTCTCAGTTTTATGCATATGTAATATTTTCACTGTGTTTTATCCATATTTTAAAAGTTTAATTCAAGTTTATGG
>NMUG010003772.1:0-14456 GCA_002855965.1 Monotropa hypopitys
GGTATAGGGTCCCATATATACTCCCAAGGCAAAGTGACCAAAAAACCCTTTAAAAATCTCCCGAAACGGGACTGTTATCGATAACCAGGTGCTTGGTTATCGATAACCAGGCTCTCTGGCCTTACTACAAAACAAAGGCTGAACGGGTTATCGATAACATGACTTTCATGTTATCGATAACCAAGATCTTGGGTTTCTATAGACCTGTTGGGTTATCGATAACATGAATTTCGTGTTATCGATAACCAGACTTTCGGATTTTTGGCTTGAACAAATCCGGTTATCGATAACCTAAAATCCTTGGTTATCGATAACCAATTTTGCTGAACAAGGGGACAAACTGCTGCGAGGTAAATTGGTCATAACTTTTTCGTCCGGTCTCCGATTGCGACTATTTCAGTTGCGTTGGATTCCTAACGAAATTCTCTACAACTTTCATGAATGCTGAATTTCAACTCTCGGAAAACATCGGGGTCGTAATGGGCTTCGAACGCTCTCGGCACATTGTCGGAACGACCAAAAATCCTATCAATTCAATACCGGTGATCCTCACCACTCTAAATCACTAGATTATCATCTATCGAACCTCATGCTTCATTGAATATGTATAAAAAATACATTTTCTTCTAAAAATTTTATTTAAAATTCTAGGTCGTTACAACAATATTTTCACTTCTTTTCTCACTTCCAAATTTCATCTTCTAGTTTCTTAATCTGATTTAATCTTCTCATATCTATTCTTCTCTCGATTCTAATTTTATAAAATAATAGCCAAATCTTGCATTCTTCTTACATTTTGTGTTGTTATTCTGTTAAAAACAGCCTTAATAGGCATTTCACCAGCCTTAATAGGTATAGTTCTTATTGTCTCACGAAGAGATTTTCTCATTTTCAGCCTCAACAGGCAAATTTTATCTTCTTAGTTTGTTTTGAACAATGCCTCAACATGCCTTCTTCTTCTTATTTTCCTCAAGTCATTGAACCTAGAGATGTGAAGGACAAGATCCTCTTCTCAGTAACAACCAAGAGTTGATTGCATTTCAAAATCCAACAAATGTTGGTACAACTTCTACATATTTTTTTATTTCTTCTCAAATTCTCTTTCCAAAAAAAAATTTCCTCTTCTTAAAGAAGTTTCTCAAAAGCCAACAAATATTGGTACTTCTTTCAAACTTCTTCTACTTCTTTTCTTTTGATTCTAGGACAAGATCCTGTATCCTCTCCTCAATTTGAGGAGGAATAGCTTTTGGAAAAAATTTACTCTACTTAAAGCAGTTTCTTCAACTCCAACAAACATTGGTAAATCAAAATCTTTTCCAAACTTCTCATTTTGTGTTTACATCTATTTTTGTTACTACTGTTTCTTTTATGGCAAGCTCATGTCTTGGACGACATGGGCTTGAAGGGGAATGTTAAGGAATTCAAGACAGTAGATGTTATTCAGTGGAAATAAAGGTTGTTCTTCTGGTAAAGAAAGATGATTCTTCCAGAAGAACAACTTGAGCACATTGATCACAGCCAAGCATGAAGTGTGAATTTTCGGAAATGTGATTCTATTCTTCCGGTAGATCAAGTGTTAACATTGGTTCAGGTTAGCATCCAGCTGTGTACAGATCAGCTCCAGCTCATGTATTAAGTCGGTTAGGACATTAGTAATTGTATAGGAGTAAGTTGGTTTGTAACATCTATAAATAGATGCGCTCTGTTAGTAGTTAGGATATCCTGAATGAGCTGAATAAAATGTAATCCTCTGAGAATGAAATGTGATTAGTGCTTCATTGAAATATCTTTCTAATCATTTGAGTTTGCATATAGTTTATGATTTTATTCACTATCTCTCCCAAGTAACATCTTCAGTAAATGAGTTTGCCCAACTTCTTGAGTAGGGACACATAAAAAACATGATGGATTTTGGAAGTAGAAGGTATTACCAGTTTTTAGGCCACTGGTCCCACGTTTTCGATAATTTGATATGGTCCAAAGAACTTGAGAGCTAGCTTAGCATTCCTTCAAAAGGCCACATTAACCTGCATGAAGGACTAAGATCTGAGACAAACCCAATCTCTCACACCTTTTAGTTTTATGTGCATCTGCAATTTGCTTCATTTTGTTGCGAGAAATAGATAAGTGTTTCTTGAGGAGTTTGAGTGTGGCTTCTCTATCCAATCATAGTTGTTCTGCTGCAGCTTTAGTAGTCCCTCTAGGGGCATAGGGAAGTAAGCTAGGGGTTGAACATACATGTCACGCCCCGGATTTTCAAACCATGTTTTTTGAAAAACCAATATAAATAAAAGCAGGGGGAAACATTACTTGTAGTATCTACACATTCCATTCTATTCTCATTACATTTTATGATACAAATGATTCTATATCAAAGACAAGCAGAAGACTACAAATGTCATACACGGCTACAACAGTGTAGACCTACAAAGTAAAGTGCTGTGAGGGTCCATCCCACCCTCGGGAGATAATAGAAAGAAGGGAAAGAGCTGCACAACTGGAGAACCCTGCAAGTACCTCAAAAATCCAGTGGCTGACCAAGATCCAGATCCAAACATCCTCCTAGCCCCTGCAACAACCTGTGGGGGGGACCACGAAGGTATGAGCATACCACGGCTCAGTAGATAAACTCCTGACCACTACCAAACATGCATGGGTGGTGCATGCCTAGGAGGGGCCAGCACAAATAGTAAAGCTGTAAACAAGCGCAACAGTAGTAGACAACAAAGTAGAGAAACTGTAAGGAGAAACACAAGTAGTAAAGCAGTAGAGAGAAGGCGACGCAAACAGTAAGGGTGACCTAGCTATAGGTCCGTCAACTAACCTCCTCAAGTGCAAGGGGAGTAAAGGTGTCAAGCCTAATGACTAATCCCACTCAACCTCAAGTCGTCAGAACCCATTTCTACAAAGGGAGAAAATAATCTAGGGAGCTATCCAGATTTTGCGCAACGCATATATGGGTAATCGTAACACACACCACTCCCAAGCCTCGCCATCTATCCATGGAGTTAATTGCGTGACTTACATATTTCGTTAACGTTTGAGATGTTCACTTACTTGCTTTCTTTTATACAATTCATATCCTTCTATAGTACACTTTCTTTTAAGTTCCCCCCTTGGAATTCCATCGTAAGTCTATTCCAAGTTATTATATTTGAGTCATGGTATGAATATTCCGTGGAGTCCCATCATAAGTCCACTCCAGGTAGCATGGTTATTGATGCATAGATAGATTATTGGAACCCCATCATAAGTCTGTTCCAAGAAAAGTCAAGTATCGTCGATAGGGGGAAGAGGGTAGTAGTTGGCCGACTGACTAACCCAAATCCTATCCTAACGTTCCCCAAGTAACGTCGGGAGGGCCCAAGTAACCCCCATTGTGCACAATGTCGTGGATGGAGCGACCATCCCGAGAACCCCATCATAAGTCCGTTCTCGTATATTGTATCAAGAATCCCTATCGGAATAATTCTAGCCACGGCTAGTAAGTGAGAATAGCATTTTATGTTAGTAGCGTCACCCCAAGTCGATACTTCCCCTTTGGATACACCAAGGGGTCACAGTGGGGACTACTTAACATTGCTCGCATCGTTCGTATCATTGAGTGTTTACGTTACTTTCATTCACGTTTCCTAGCCAAGGCTAGTATATTACCTTTTTGCTCTTCTCCTAGCCACCGCTAGTGTGTTGTATTTTATATGCCACCCTAGCCAACGCTAGTCGTTCTCATTCCATTTCATTATACAATTTGCACCTCTCCTAGCCAACGCGAGTGTTCCTCATTCCCTTCGTCTCATCACTAACCAAGTTATCCACCTCTAATCATCCATCCAACACTAGTACTCATACGGAGGGTGTCACTCTTGCTTTAATTTTCGTTTAGAGGTGATAGATTCAAGATCATACACAAGTATCCTTTGGTAGGCACATCCTCAATATTTGAAGTCCATTGAGTACCTTTTTACATCTCACCGAGTTTTACACCGTAAACTCAACCTTGATCATGTCAAGGGAGGCAACCCACAAGGTTGTCCCATTCGGGGTGACCATCAAGTTCGACCACCCGCTTCAAGCTCGTATTCTACATATATGTGGGCAAGTCCATGTCTACGACCTTGGCGATGCCAAGCGAGACTGGACACACAACCAATAGGATCGCTATTTTACCCAATGCCACCCCTTAACCTCAATTCCAATTTCATGTTTGATACCGAATGTGAGGATTTTACGACAATTCTATGTGTATCGCTTCGATAGGAGTTCAAGTTTGTTATACGATTCTCCCGAGTATTCATCCAAGATTTACTCAGGACTTTATCGAACATGTGGCGTCTAAGAGATTAAGGGTGACCAACCAATCTCATATCTACAATTCAATACTCGTGACATCAACCCAAATTCATGTGATTATACCATAGGATTTTCAACCTAAACCCAAATATTACACGATCACAATTCTATGGGAATCCTAGTACGAATATGGGAATCACACACACACGCGTACATATTTGATAGAAATCAAGAATTTACCCACCGGAGCAATCGCCGGAGTAGTCGCCGGACAATGTCGCTGCAAACCGAATCCGCCACCGGGTAGATCGCCTCCTCTTCTTCAACATTCCTCAAGACCGCATCTCCATAGCTTCTCGCCGGAAAGTCGCCGGAGTTCCAAAAATCACCGGGTGAAGAAACCATGTAGGTTACCGAGAAGCTCTCGCCAAGGGGAGCAACATTCCTCCTAACCATTTCTCGATCCAAGCTTCTTCATCAAGCTCCAAAATTCGGATTTTGGAGGAATGGGGAAAGTATGGGGCTTATCGGAGAGCTAGAGATGAGAGGAACAACGTTTCTTCTTCGGGAATCTCCATCCGAGCCTTGGAGGGTGGAGATATGGAAGAGAGAGGGGGGAGCTCCATTGATGGAGGTGAGCAGAGAGAGAGAGTCTTTAGGGTTAGAAATGAGGAAGAAGGAGAGTTTGGGACGTTTTGGGGGTTAAAAACCGAGTTTGGGCAAGATTACCAAAGTGTCCCTCATTAAAACAAGCAAAATCGTGCAATTTCTGCGACCGTCGTCCGGACGAAAGTCACGGTCGTCCGGACAAAGACCACCATGGTCCGGACGAAACCTCCTGAACCAAATTTTCATTTTTCGGGACCCGTCGTCCGGACAAAGCCCGAGCATGGTCCGGACGAAGCTAGCAGAAAAGTTCCGAAACGCGATGAAAAGACTCCGAACCTTCCCAATTCGTCCAAGGACACCTCCCGAACATTCTAGACACCGGAACGATGTTCCAAGGCTATCCCTTAGCCTTCCTCGAGGTCACGAACACATTAAACGATCAACGAACGACGAACGAAACAAAGGACGATCAAGCTTCAATGATCCGAACAAGAATGGACTTTGCATTGGGGAGGATCAACCTAAGGACTCCTTCTCATGGTCCACCCAACCTTTCCAAGATCTCGAATACTCCAAGGTTCAATGAATTATCTTTTATTTCCTCAAAATCGAATTGTAAAAGGAAAGGAAATTCAAATTGTTACATCTCAACCTCCTTAAAAGCATTTCGTCCTCGAAATTTCCTAAGGATAGGAGTGCATCGTAACACCGAAGAACAAAAGTTCATGTTCAAACCATAAACCACACGACAGGATCGAAAGGGATACTTCCCGATACAAAGGACACCGATACAGTCGTCAATTCAACAATGAAGCAATAACGAAGGGAGTCATGCTTCTCAAAATGAATTTGACCAACAATTTGTAAAACAACCACAAGTGAACGACCCCAATCCATAGGGCAACAACAAGGATGACAATATTTTCCAAAGAACCAATCGGCGATCAACCAAGTAACCAAAAATTTTCCAAGCAAACTACCAACAAGCAAGAGGACAACGACAAGTAGATAATGGTTCTCAAGAGACAATCACACATGCCTAGTACAACCATAGGTGAAACATTTCCCTTAAGGACTAGAAGCCAACACTTGGTGGAAGTCAAGCTAAACCAAACCACGTGTCGCACAAAGGGTCAAAGGGGCAATGCCCAAGATGGTGCGGACGCGTTGGCACAACAATTAATTTCATCATGGGTACGATAGACAATAGATACTCCAAAATTTCAAACATAGGAAGCCGTCAGTCGAAAACAACCACCGGTGTAAAGGAGCAACGAGACAACACACCACGAGTTCTCCTTGAGAGCGAACGACTTGCCATGGGCATGTGCCAATTTATAATCCCATTGAGCGCCGCACAAGGACAAAGGGGCAACTCCCAAATTGGCACAACAATTACGACCACCAACGATACCACAAGCGACAGTTGCTCCAAACGAGCTCATAAATAGAAGGTCCTTGGCCGAAAGCAACAACGCACACAAGAAGCAAGAACAAGCGGGGATACAATCGACGACATTCATTATTATTGTTGTTTTACCAATTTCATACATGTGTTTTTATACAATTTTCGCACTGCTAATTCCCACGAACACCCCCCATATATATATATATATATATGTGGACATATATGTCCCCCCCACACACCCAATGTGACATCAAGTGACACAAGGGTTTGAGTTAGAGATGTGCCGGCCGGACACGTACTCCACTCAACCTCCTTGTGTCATCCATAGTCGCACGATCAAAGGAATAACGCACACAGTCGATTCTACACAGAAGGTGCAAGAATAGACGACTCAACCACTCGCTCCCAATTCACCACAATCTAACCACATCACGGGTTCCAAAACGATTCGTGAGATCGATAGAAATTTCAAGAGCACATCCAACCGAACAAGTGGAGGAAAGATTAACGTCATTCGTTATCAGCAACCGGAATAACACGAAGAACTTTGACACTCAGTCAAAGAAGTCCACCAAGAGACCGCGAATCCAACAGAGGGTTTTCACCCAACACAATTCCAAAGAAGGGAAGCGATATTTGCACGAAAGTCGTCGCACCGCCAAACAAACCGCTTAAATGAAGGAGTGGATGCCAACGGGTGCATCATCAAGATTAGTTCCTCTCTCGAACTGAAATCTAACAAACCATTGCCAACTTGAATTTTCTTGTTGCCGCTGCGCAACTCTGATATTTACCAAAGATGGTATTGCAATTGATCCACACTAAGCTTTGAAGTCCACGATCCACAGTTTACTATCGGCAGAGCGCTCGAAAGAGAAGTCGCACGGGTAAGTCACAGAAAGACTATCATTCAACGGGGATTTCACGAATCAACCATGCAAGAGACCAAAATCTGAACACGTCAATCGGCGAAGTACAAAGATTACAACGAAAGAATGCCAGTATCAATCAAGCCAAGTGCCACACAGAAGAGAAAAGGGACAACTCCCGATCGAGTGTGGACACTAAAGTCACCGCCGAGCCGGATACGGCTGAATAGAACAAGATAGGGTGATTTCCGCGTAAGACGCTGCCAAGGAGAGTTCACGATGAACAAAACCGAACAGAAAAGTGCTCCAACCGAATAACATCTATTGCCACACAACGAAAAAGCCGAATGGAAACATGGCCACACAAACACATGGCCGGATAAGAGCCAACTGAACGAGAACACAATCGCACTGGGGTATTACCGAGCCAAAGCGTCGTTGATCAGAATAAGACATTGCAGAACGTAGGTGCGGGGTTAAATCGTCCATTGCCGCACTGGGCACAAACTTGCCGTACTGTCGGCACCATGCCGCGCAAGAACAAGTTGGACATAGCCAAGGAAGCGCTGTATTACAGAATCCAGACCCAACCTACAGTATATGAGAGAAACACATCCGAGATTTGCTGTAACTGCACAGCGCATGTCATCGGGCAGAGAAAAGCCGAGCGATGAAATATTCCCGAGAGGCTAGCACATGACTAGCAACCAACTCAAGTCACAGCGAAGTTCAAACGGGCACGAGAAGAACAAGCAGCTTCCAAGAAGCATCTGGTTGCCACGAAAACAACTCCAAACTTCAAATCACAAACGTCTACATTGAATCTCGAACGATTTTACCGACTACAAACCATCGCAAAACCACGACTAGGCAAAAAGGGATGCGTTACTATCGTACTTACACTCACGTGCTAACGAAAAAAGGCGTTGGAACATCTCACTCTACAGGCAAACGCATGCAACTCAACCTCCTTAAAAGAGGGAAACCAGGAAAAATCACGACTACGCCTTAAAGATCTCCTTAAATTATGGAACAAGGGCGAATTCCTACGGACCAACAAGCAAATCCTACCACAATTTCTCGGAATTCGTATCAGGAAACCACAAAGATCATGCCAGCTACTTTCAAGGTGCTCAACAAAGTACTAAGAATTTCCGACTGGTGCCGGAACTTCCCAAGATAATTCTACTATGACATCACAAGACCGAGGTTCTTACCTACATAGCGACAAGGTAAAGAAGACCACTATAATCACCTCAAAAATTTTCCAAAGGTTTTCAACCTATCTCAGATACCGACTTGACTCTAGCAATCCTAGAGGAGACCACAATGACACGAAGACCACCAAAGAATGCATCGAGGATGCCAAGGATAGGGATACCAAGATATTTGAGAACGACAAGGCAACTGAACTTGCCACAAGGACCAACACTCGACTTCTCAGGGATGGAGAAACTCGACATCCGTGGAAGGAGACGGAACAAATAGAGTATCAACAAGAAGCGGAATCAAGAAGCAAGAGTGCGTCACAAGCACACTAACACGA
Source organism: Monotropa hypopitys (assembly GCA_002855965.1). Taxonomy (NCBI): domain Eukaryota; kingdom Viridiplantae; phylum Streptophyta; class Magnoliopsida; order Ericales; family Ericaceae; genus Monotropa; species Monotropa hypopitys. Next base: position 8,723 of record NMUG010003772.1, read on the forward strand.
TGAAAGAACAATGTAATGACCAAGAGAATCCATAGAGACTAGGTGTCTCCCCACGGTTTCAAGGTATTCAAACCGAAAGCTCTGATACCAAGTTGTCACGCCCCGGATTTTCAAACCATTTTTTTTTGAAAAACCAATATAAATAAATGCAGGGGGAAACATTACTTGTAGTATCTACACATTCCATTCTATTCTCATTATATTTCATGATACAAATAATACTATATCAAAGACAAGCGGAAGACTACAAATGCCGTACACGGCTACAACAGTATAGAACTACAAAGTAAAGTGATGTGAGGGTCCATCCCACCCTCAGGAGATAACAGAAAGAAGGGAAAGAGCTGCACAATTGGAGAACCCTGCAAGTACCTCAAAAATCTAGCGACTGACCAAGATCCAGATCCAAACATACTCGTAGCCCCTACAACAACTTGTGGGGGGGACCACGAAGGTCTGAGCATACCATGACTCAGTAGATAAACTCCTGACCACTACCAAACATGCACGGGTGGTGCATGCCTAGGAGTGGCCAACACAAGTAGTAAAGCTATAAACAAGCGCAACAGTAGTAGACAACAAAGTAGAGAAACTGTAAGGAGAAACACAAGTAGTAAAGCAGTAGAGAGAAGGCGACGCAAACAGTAAGGGTGACCTAGCTATAGGTCCGTCAACTAACCTCCTCAAGTGCAAGGGGAGTAAAGGTGTCAAGCCTAATGACTAATCCCACTCAACCTCAAGTCGTCAGAACCCATTTTCTACAAAGGGAGAAAATGATCTAGGGAGCTATCCAGATTCTGCACAACGCATATATGGGTAATCGTAACACACACCACTCCCAAGCCTCGCCATCTATCAATGGAGTTAATTGCACGACTTACATATTTCGTTAACGTTTGAGATGTTCACTTACTTGCTTTCTTTTATACAATTCATATCCTTCTATAGTACACTTTCTTTTAAGTTCCCCCTTGGAATTCCATCGTAAGTCTATTCCAAGTTATTATATTTGAGTCGTGGTATGAATATTCCGTGGAGTCCCATCATAAGTCCACTCCAGGTAGCATGGTTATTGATGCATAGATAGATTATTGGAACCCCATCATAAGTCCGTTCCAAGAAAAGTCAAGTATCATCGATAGGGGGAAGAGGGTAGTAGTTGGCCGACTGACTAACCCAAATCCTGTCCTAGCGTTCCCCAAGTAACGTCGGGAGGGCCCAAGTAACCCCTATTGTGCACAATGTCGTGGATGGAGCGACCATCCCGAGAACCCCATCATAAGTCTGTTCTCGTATATCGTATCAAGAATCCCTATCGGAATAATCCTAGCCACGGCTAGTAAGTGAGAATAGCATTTTATGTTAGTAGCGTCACCCCAAGTCGATACTTCCCCTTTGGATACACCAAGGGGTCGCGGTGGGGACTACTTAACATTGCTCGCATCGTTCGTATCATTGAGTGTTTACGTTACTTTCATTCACATTTCATAGCCAAGGCTAGTATGTTACCTTTTTGCTCTTCTCCTAGCCACCGCTAGTGTGTTGTATTTTATATGCCACCCTAGCCAACGCTAGTCGTTCTCGTTCCATTTCATTATGCCATTTGCACCTCTCCTAGCCAACGCGAGTGTTCCTCATTCCCTTCGTCTCATCACTAACCAAGTTATCCACCTCTAATCATCCAACCAACACTAGTACTCATACGGAGGGTGTCACTCTTGCTTTAATCTTTCGTTTAGAGGTGATAGATTCAAGATCATACACGAGTAGCCTTTGGTAGGCACACCCTCAATATTTGAAATCCATTGAGTACCTTTTTACATCTCACCGAGTTTCACACCGTAAACTCAACCTTGATCATGTCAAGGGAGGCAACCCACAAGGTTGTCCCATTCGGGGTGACCATCAAGTTCGACCACCTGCTTCAAGCTCGTATTCTACATATATGTGGGCAAGTCCATGTCTCCGACCTTGGCGATGCCAAGCGAGACTTCACACAACCAATAGGATCGCTATTTTACCCAATGCCACCTCTTAACCTCAATTCCAATTTCATGTTTGATACCCAATGTGAGGATTTTACGACAATTCTATGTATATCGCTTCGATAGGAGTTCAAGTTTGTTATACGATTCTCCCGAGTATTCATCCAAGATTTACTAAGGACTTTATCGAACATGTGGCATCTAAGAGATTAAGAGTGACCAACTAATCTCATATCTACAATTCAATACTCGTGACATCAACCCAAATTCATGTGATTATACCGTAGGATTTTCAACCTAAACCCAAATATTACACGATCACAATTCTATGGGAATCCTAGTACGATTATGGGAATCACACACACACATGCACATATTTGATAGAAATCAAGAATTTACCCACCGGAGCAATCGCCGGAGTAGCCACCGGAAAGTCGCCGGAAAATGTCACTGCAAACTGAATCCGCCACCGCATAGATCGCCTCCTCCTCTTCAACGTTCCTCAAGACCGCATCTCCATAGCTCCTCACCGGAAAGTCGTCGGAGTTCCAAAAATTGTCGGGTGAAGAAACCATGTAGGTTGCTGGGAAGCTCTCGCCAAGGGGAGCAACGTTCCTCCTAACCATTTCTCGATCCAAGCTTCTTCATCAAGCTCCAAAATTCGGATTTTGGAGGAATGAGGAAAGTATGGGGCTTACCGGAGAGCTAGAGATGAGAGGAACAACGTTTCTTCTTCAGGAATCTCCATCCGAGCCTTGGAGGGATGAGATATAGAAGAGAGAGGGGGAGCTCCATTGATGGAGGTGAGAAGAGAGAGTCTTTAGGGTTAGAAATGAGGAAGAAGGAGAGTTTGGGACGTTTTTGGGGTTAAAAACTGAGTTTGGGCAAGATTACCAAAGTGCCCCTCATTAAAACAAGCAAAATCGTGCAATTTCTGCGACCGTCGTCCGGACGAAAGTCACGGTCGTCCGGACGAAACCCCATGGTTCGGACGAAGACCACCATGGTCCGGACTAAACCTCCTGAACCAAATTTTCATTTTTCGGGACCCGTCGTCTGGACGAAGCCCGAGCATGGTCCGGACGAAGCTAGCAGAAAAGTTCCGAAATGCGATGAAAAGACTCCGAACCTTCCCAATTCATCCAAGGACACCTTCCAAACATTCTGGACACCAAAACGACGTTCCAAGGCTATCCCTTAGCCTTCCTCGAGGTCATGAACACATTAAACGATCAACGAATGATGAACGAAACAAAGGACGATCAAGCTTCAATGATCCGAACAAGAATGGACTTTGCGTTAGGGAGGATCAACCTACAAGGACTCCTTCTCATGGTCAACCCAACCTGTCCAAGATCTCGAATACTCCAAGGTTCAATGAATTATCTTTTATTTCCTCAAAATCGAATTTTAAAAGGAAAGGAAATTCAGGTCGTTACAATACATGGCTTCATAGGGTGCTAGGTATGGAGAAACATGAAATGTGGTATTGCACCACCACTCATCCAAGGGTAACCATTTAGTCCATACTATAGGCCTATCTCCATCAAGACACCTCAAGTAATTTTACAAGTATCTATTACAACCTTAGTCTGTTCATCAGTTTGTGGATGGTGTGGTGACTGCAATCTGGATGGCTCTATGGATCCTCTGTGCTTGCGCCGGATGGATGCTGTCGGTTTTCTATAAGAAGAAAGGGGTGACACCTGCTTGGCTCCTACAAAATAAGGGTTAGAGCCCACCGGTCGGTAGTGACCAAGAGGGGGCTCCGATGGCTAAGTTAGTAACGGTCGAAGAGAAATGTAGAGAGAGAAAGTGTAAAGACCAGGATCAGGAGAGAGTCCAAGAGTCCCGTGAACAGTACCTTCAACAGGTATTTATAGTTGAACCTGACTGGCGCCAAATAGCGAGAGCATGTGTTGCACACGGGGGAACCCCGGGTGCTGACGTCTGCCCTAACAGACTGATGGGCCGCTGATCCGACCTGGGCCACGTCACCTGATGTACGGATAGCCCCTGTGTACTGCTCCGCTAGAGGTCAATGTTATCTGCCGCTACCGATGGTGGACTCCTGTGGCATGGGACCGTCCCTCAGTGGAAGTTGTCCCTTTTTTGTATAAGGCAGAGACGCAGGGCTTCCTTGATGTCCGAATGGGAATGCCGGAGGTTGAAGGAGACTGCATGGCTGACCGGCTTGGCTCCTTCGGGTGTCTGGTGAGACTGCTCTAGATGGCGAAGGGCACATGATGAACCGCCGGCTCTGTCCTTCGTCAACAGTGATTTACCGGAGGTCCGTGAGGCCGAAGGCCCTGGATTGCTCTGTGAGATATGGTTAGGGTCCGGATTGCCGATTGGTCCGGCTGAGAGGGTCCAGCCCGATTTGGTGAGGTCTGTCTACCACAATTTTCACGACCCATCCCTGATAACTTATAATGACAGTTATTAAGGGATAGGCACGTGGCAAAGCATCTACTAAACACAAAACACTACATGACAACTGAAAATAAAAACTCTACAAATCTAATTATAAATCTCAGATGATACAGACTCAAATAAATAAATAAAAACAACTCTGGACAACATGTCCGATATAACTCAACTCATCACAACACAACTGGGCTCAAGGCCAATTCAACTCTACTACAACTCGATAAACTGAAGCAGACTCAAGTGAGAGCTAAATAACCTCTCAAATAAGAAATAAATAAAAGACTCAAACTCGACTGCAGCTAGACTAGACTGAACTGTGGACTCAAGCACGAACACCTAAAAAGAAAGGAACAAGCGTGCAGCAGCGACGACGGTTGGTGAATATGTATAGAAATGCATAATAAAGATAATTGAAATATATCTAAGGGTCGTCATTTCAAAAATATGTCCTTTATCTCAAAACTTATCTTTAGGTGAATAAAACCCTTTTTCTCTTATAAGTTATAGCATCTAAAAGCATTTCACATTTTCTTTCTCAATATTCCTTTCTCAAAACCCTTTACTTTCAACGCACACCAAATTTCCTTTTTTACATATTGAATTTCCAACTTCTATTGTCTTTTAAGTTTATTTAGAAACTTATTAATCAGAATCGTCTCAATCAACCATCCAACTCATCACAAATCACAACCCATCTCAATATCAAGATCTTATAGAGATCATATTAAACATCATTCAACCTCTTCACTATAACTAATATATCCAAGGGTCATTCAAATCCGTTGACCAATGTTAATTCCAGATCTGTTACCCAAATATGTCATCCCCGATAAGTACACATGTAATGATCCTTGGGGGCCGCTCCACCTCACAGCAGTAAGGTACTAGCACCCAACCTCCAGGTATATATATATATATATATAATGGATCCATTTGCCTTATTAGGCTATAAAAAACTCCTCGACATAAACCCCGAGGTAGGTTTCAAGGCTATAAAAGCAAGATCCGAAATCTTCGTGTTCACAATCTCTTTATCCTTCTTCTTTATCAATTATTCTCTTCTTTATTTTCACCAACACATTTACATATATGCAACACCGTATTTTGTTCTATATCATATTTCTCTTTTGAAATATCTCCACTTTAACACACACTGAACACAATATTACATTTCTCTTTTGAAAATCTCTTTATTTCACCACAAAAGTGATTTTAATAATAAACTACCAGAAACATCATTTCTTATTTGATAACACTTTTTCACAAATTATCACCTTTCTTCTTCAAATACCATTTATATGAAATCCTCTTATAAAAAA
>NMUG010003773.1:0-14453 GCA_002855965.1 Monotropa hypopitys
TTTTTTCACCCACCTCGAATTCGTTCATATCCAAAAAGCTAAGATGGATGTCATCAGTAGAATTCGTCATTGCCAACCAACGATCTGTTAGAATAGTTAGCATATGTAGTTTTGTTCCACATAGCTTAGTTTAACCTTGTACATCTATCATTATCAATATAAATAAACTAATTGTGTATTATGGTTAATTAACACTTTATACATTTTCCCTTTCACTATTAACATGATATCAGAGTCATGATAATTAGATAACCCTAACCTTATCATTTTCCATACTCCCGCGACCACCATCACTCTCCGGTGGCACACGGATGATGGTCGCCGGAGCCCGATGAACCCCACATTGAGAAACCCTAGCTGCCATACCTCCATATTGTGAAACCCTACACAAAACCCTACTTCCATATCGCGAAACCCTAGCCTCCATAGTTCATCTGCATTGCATCCCTTCGGCGAACTTTCCAAACCTTTCGGCGACCATCCTCGTCTTCTCCATCCTCAAAACCCTTCGGCCACCATCATCTTCTCCGTCCTCAAAACCCTCTCTTTCCTCTTCCTTATCTGTACCCAACCATTTCTTGTATTTTTTCCTAATCTATACTGATCTACATCTTAGCCATCTTCCTATGTCAATCTATATCCGTCTCTCACCGTCGTTGTATGTCACCACTGCCCGAGATGCTTCTGCCATGGTATTTGTCGGTATTCGCTGTGGATTCCCTACCATCATCTTCTCGATTTATTGATATGATGTGGTAGGAGGTTTCTTAGTTGATTGGTTTCCTCTTGGTTGGTTCTTATTGGTGATTATTGGTGGTTAGTTGATTGGTTGCTTCTTGTTGGTGATTGTTGGTCGCTCTCTCTTCCGAGTTCTTGTCTCTTGTTTGTTACCATGACTGAGGCCAAGTCTCACTCTATAGTTGTTGGTAGTTCGTTTGGGCCCTCTCATTTTCACAAGCATGGTCCCAACCGTAATGTTGGATTAAGTAGTCGTGGTTGTACTTCGAGTTTTGGTGATCGTAGTTCTAGTCATACTCCTAGCAGTCAGGGAGATCGTACGTAGGGTAAGCTAGTTCTAGTCGTGGTTGTGGTTCTCGATTCGGCATTCATTATAAGAGGACTAATCATATGATGGAGTACTGCTATGATCTTCATGGCGTTCCTCAGGCACATCAGGCAACTATCTCTGACGATACTGGACAGACTACTCAGTATTCCCTTCATTCTAAAGTGTGGTTACTATTTCAACTGAAGAATATCAATGCCTTGTGTCATCTTTGTTTGTTTCTACAAGCTCCTCCACAACTACACTCATCTATTGCTTGTGTCCCTTATTCTTCTTCTTGGGTTACTCATTCAGGTGCTGCAGATTATATGACATGTATTTCTAATATATTCTCTAATATCCAGTCTAGTGGTGTATCATGTCATGTTACCTTAGCCGATAGATCTACCACTAACATTGTTGGTCGTGGTTTCGTTTCTATTACACCATCTTTTATATTGACTTCTGTGCTACATGTTCCTAGTTTACCCGTTAATCTTTTGTCTGTTAATCAACTAACCAAATCCTTAAATTTTTCAGTCACATTTCTTCCTCATGGTTGTGTTTTTCGGGATCTCAAGACTGAAAAGAAGATTGGGGGTATTGATCGCATTGGCTTGTATTACATGACTTCTTCTCAGGATGTTGCTCTTCGGATATCAAAATCCTCATATCAACATCACTAGCGACTTCGACATCCTTCTCTTGCGAATCTGAAGCGTCTAGTGCCATCATGTAGTTCTCTTTCCACATTGACATGTGAAGTTAGAGAGTTCAATAAACATCATCGTGTTACTTTTTATCTTAGGATTGAGAGTCACGTGTCACGTTTTTTTAGTTAGTTCATTCTGACATTTGGTGACCTATTCATATACCCACTATGCCTGGTTTTCATTACTATCTTATTTTCGTGGATGATTTCTCTCGCATTATATACTCTTATCTTTTGGAAGAAATATCTCATTTGAAATCTGTTTTTAAATCTTTCTATATGAAAAAAAATCAGTTTCATACCTCCATTAGTATGTTTCGTTATAATAATGCACGTGAATATTTTTATAGTACTCTATCAATATGTGTTGTGAGGTCCCGTCCCAGAAAATAGGATTTTTAATAAATAAAATATGGCTTATAATATTTGAAGATGATATGAATTAAATTTAAGGTCAAATTGGGCTTAACAAAGAGTTAAGGAGGCAACATAATCATGAAATAAACATTCGGGGGTCAAACTGAGAGAATTAGAAAGATAACGACCCAATTGGGATTCGGTCGAAGGACCCCGAGACGGTTCGGGTCAATCTGGCCAATGATTGGCAGGGCAGAGGCTTTTTCGGGTTATAGATACAGGTCCTGTCCAGATTGACATGTCAGACTGACTGACGGGACAAGTCGGTATTGAATTTCGTTTGTCTCATATGGCTGGGCCTGCAAAGTGTTCAAAAGGTTACTTGTGCAGAAGCACTGACCCGGATGAGATGGTTCGGGCAGGCCAGGAAGCTACATATAAGCCACCGCATGCATGGCATGATTGATCGGCAGAAGATGTGTCGTGTCCATCCGAGCATTTAATGCAGCTGAAACCCCCTTTAACTATAAATCAACCACCCACTTGCAATCAATCCTCACACCAACTCCGTTCTTTGCATTCACTAGTAAGAGAAACTCCCTAGAAAAATTGAAGTGTCCAGAAAATACTTAGCTGAACACTCAAATACTCCTCCGGATAAAACTTAGCAAATCAACAAGCCTTAAGCCTCCGGACTACTCCATCTTGACCAACAGTCTTTCACGTACCAAACAAACTTTCCTCCAGACAGACTTCAACTCGTCTATTTCTTTCGGAAGCTTAGAAAGTGCCATCCTCTGGCAAAAAGGTAATCTCCAATCCTTCAGCCACTATGTTAATAGTTCGGCAAACCCAATAAAGGGTTCTGCCAACCTCCTTGTTGTTAGGAAGTACTACTGTCACCCCATATTCAGCTCAGCAAGCCCACCAAAGGTCCTTGTTGTACCAAAGTCATCTCGGCAAGCCTTCCTTTGGCTTTTCCAGACTAACCGGAGCATACTACTCTATAATGCTAGTGCTTCGGCAAGCCTTTAGTACAGCTTAGCCATCCTAGAATAAACTGTTTAGTGTCTGACACTTGATCATATATGACCAGACTCCTCCCTTAATGTGTCCGGTTGACCTTCATTCAGTTCAGCAAGCATGACCGGACCTCTGTGAACATCACTGAAATCATCCCTTGTGTTTTTCCGACCTCACTGTGACCGGAGCACTTGTGCTCGGCTGAAAGGACTATCCGTTCTTTGAAACCCAAAGCTCTCTAAGCTCGGTTGAGTACCAAACTGCTTGGGCAATTGACCCCAGGTCATTATGAGCATGATCAGGTCTGTTGGCCCAGATAATGGGGGTAGGCAACAATCTAAATATGCACAAAATGTGCAATCAAGAGAGAGGGGTCAAAATAGTGCCCAAATTAAAATTATTTCCAAGTAAATGCTAAAGGGCACAAGTGCGGAAGGTAAATAAAAATGCAAGTCATACACTAAGGAAAACCAAGGAAAGGCAACACAAGAAGTCATAAGGGAATAAGTGAAATGCAAGGCAAAAGTAAAGACAAAAAACACAATAAGTATAGTGGTTCCTGTGGTAACCAGACTATGTCAGGGCCTGCGGGTCGGGTAAACAGAGCAGCCCATAGGGGTCAGGCCCAAAATAGAAAGATGGTCTAGTGGACCAATGGTCGTACCATAACGGCAGAAACGTCACGACTAGGTGAACCGTAGGCCCATAGCGGCAGACTAACAAGAAACCATCGTTGGTACGGGGAACAGCTGGTCTCCGAACCAAGGCCCACGGGCAGACACGGGGTAAAGGAACAGGCAATACCGGACTATCAAAGTCAGAACGCATCACGGGTGTACTGGAGCACTATGGCCGGGAGAACGAGGCTCACGGTCTATACCGGACTGACGTATGTATATGCGGGAAAGATTAAGGAAGATCTCGGGGATCTCAGTAATGGCTCGGGGATTGCGCAAGCACTACGCTCCCCCAGATCTTGCCACAGATTGCGGGCTGGTATTGCCATATCGGGAATAGAGACTGCCTATAAAAAGAGAGCTACGTCCAGCTAGAGAAGGTATATGCTACTTTGAGTTCTGAATCATACTTACGCACTTCACCCCTTTCTCTGCTCCCAGCACACCTTAACTTAGGCATCGGAGGCCCTTTCCGATGGTCGGCGTCGGGCAGGACTTATGGTGTTCTTTGGTTGCAGGCATTCACAGCTCCAGGGGCTTGGATTAGATCGGAAAACCGGATTGCATCTTGGGTCGTAGTCCAGGAACACACAATTGATGACTCCGCTGGGGATTATAACAACTCCATCTTTTTCGATCAGCAACAGAGACGATCTGCGTTAATGGCACCACCAATCATCACTGACCCATCTGTCCAAGAAAATCAAAGTCCGGGGGATCTCGTCCTCCTTCAGACGATAAATGGGACCACACCAGTGGGTGAAAGAGCAGAAGGCAAGATGGGGTCCAGACTAAGTCAGTGGCGATATGGCAACCGATGGAAGCCAGTTCGACAGACAAGAAAAGAAGAGGAATGAGAAGGAGGAGGCCCGGATGACCAAGCGTCAAGCCTCGGTTCATTCTAGGTCCCATGCTAGGGACAGGGGCACCCAGTTACCTGACCTTCGGGACAAGCTGGATGCCAAGCGAAGGGATGACCGAGTCACCACAAGCTGGGAAAATCAAGTTCATGCACAACTCATCTCTTCACCCCTCACTCTAGCCATTGACTCTTACCGACTTCCATATTGTTTTTTCAGCACCTAGGTTCAAGAAGTATGAACCGACATCGGATGCCTACGTGTACCTAGTACATTTTCGGCAAATGATGTCGCTCTATGTCATGGAAGACGAGCTTCTGTACAAGGTCTTCCCGTCCATTTTAGGGGACCTAGGGCTCATATGGTTCGACAAGCTCCCAGAGCAATCGATTATCTCAATACGGGAGCTCTTTTAGGCGTTCCTTGCTCGGTTCGTCACTAGCACGAAGAAGAAAAAGGAGGTGGATGCACTGCTAGTGCTCAGAATAGGCAAGGGTGAGACCCTCTGGAAATATGCCTCCCGGTACTATGAGGTATACAATGAAATAGAGGGGTGCACTCGAGGAACAGCCATCCCCTCCTTCAAAATGGGACTAGATCCCCGGAGCAGGCTGTTTGAGGATCTCACCCTTTTCATCCCCATCGACATAGATGATTTAATGTCCCAAATCAAGAAACATTACAGACTGGAAGAAGCCTGGACTGAACGGCTCAAGGACGAGCCCAATGTCGTTTCCAAATCTGGACCGATGAGTGGGAGTGCACTGCAATAAGTGAACAACATCAAGAAGGATGAGAAGAGGACTCTCCCATCCAGATGAATTTATTGCTAACCCTACGGTGTTTAAAATATCGATCTATGAGCTGCTCTGAAAGATTGAGAAGGAAGACTTCTTCTGCTACCCTCTTAGAATCATGGGGAGCCCAAGGGGAAAATGCATCGATGAGGTGTTCCTACCACAGAGACAGGGGGCATCTCACAACACGGCACCGGGCATTCAAGGATTTTTTGTAGGAATAGGTAGATGCCAGGAGGCTCTGCGAGTTCATCGACAAGGAAAAGATGGTAGCTGGACTACCACTTCCGTTGTCACGCCCCGGATTTTCAAACCAAATTTTTTTTTGAAATTATTTAATAAATGGGGAAACAAACATGGATCATCACAATTTAGAATAAGTCTAAACATCAAAGCATTCCATTCCAAACGTACATGAAAACCCGAGAGTGAATGCGGAAATAAACATAGAGTCCAACCCATAGAAGTAGGGAGAGAGAGAAGTCAAGTTATTACAAAACAATACTTCTATTACAACCCAAAGGGGCTAATTTGAAAATAAATGAAAGTGCATGAGTCTTCCAAATAGTCCAATAACTCAATGTGCTCCAAAATCATCCATGAGAGGTTCCTTACCTGTAGAGTCTAAAAAGAAGGGCGTATCACGTCAAAGTAGGGAAATATCTTACAACTAGTATGTTTTAGACTAGCGTGAACGAGTGTGTGACTGTGCAGAATGATATACATAAGATGCATGAGACAATGCAAGGCAATGATCCAACTTCTACAATGTGACTCTACAAGCCAACATAAAAGTGAGAGTGTTAACCGAGGATACTAAAGTCAAGTATCCATAAAAGTATGCATTCACCATTCTCATTTCCATTTCAACATTCATCTGATATCAAGTACAAGGAAATTCCATTACAAGTATATTCCATAAGTGTTTAATTTGTCAAGGCCAATAAATCCCGGGATCCCTCAAGATCAAGTACACTCCGTATTTATCCATAGCTCACAAGATGGCATGAATCCCGTATTCATCCATAGTTCGCTAAGGTGGTACGAATCCCAGAATCACTAAAGGTCAAGTACACTCCGTATTCATCCAATTATTATTGTAACGTTGATAGGATAAGGTTGAGATAGTGGATCGTCAACACACTAACCAAACTTATTCCGTTTTTCCCAAAGACCGTTGGGAGGGCTCACGTAGCCCCCATTGTGCACAATGTCGTGGGTGGAGCGACCACCCCAGGAATCCCTCAAACTCAAGTACATTCCCGCATATAATCATATCAATCCCACATCATTGTTACAAGTCATTCGAACCCGGGAATCCCTAAAGATCAAGTATATTCCCGTCAATAATTATACCAAGGTCATCCATTATTTCAAGGGGTACATGTGTTCACAATCAATTACGTTTCATTTCGTGTACAATTCTAATTTACGCAACATAAGGCAATGTGCGACCAATTTCGAAAAAAAATGACACATACTCAAAACCCATCTGTTAAGCCTTATTTAGGCCCAATTACATGTATCCAAACTCAATTTTATCAAAGGACTACTAATTGACCAAAGGCCCTAATTTGTGAAATAGAGTTCATGTAAGGATTTGGGGGTTTTCACCCATGTGTTCACAACATGAAATTAAACTTTGTACCATGTATATATGACCCTAGGAACTCCAATAAACCCATCAATTTCATTATTCAACTACAAACCCTAGGTCAATTTTATCTAAACATGGCATATACGAAATTTATGTAATAAACTAGATTTCAAGGGAAAGCAAGAGAAAGTATAGTCTATTACATGACTAGAGATGGATACCCCCTACCTCTTGAAGCTTGGAACAAAACCCTAGAATCTCATATTCGGTAGATGTCGAAACTATTTGGCTTGTTGGAAAGCCCTTGATGAGGAGAGCAACCTTCCTCCTTGCAACTTCTAACATAATACCGGTATCTGGGCTCTCTGCCAAATACCTCAAAAAGTCGGCGGGAGTGTTTTGTTGGTTGGATTCACAATTGAATTTCCCACGACTTACAATGGTCAAACACATCAAAAATCAAGAGAAGATTTTGAGATCAAGATCAATCAAAATCTAAAAGATAAAATTTTGGATTTTAAATTTGATTTATAAAATTTTGAACCGTTATACAAAAGAATCTATTTTATTTCTAAAACCATTTGACTCAAAACCATTTTTTTATTACTCAAATCCTACTTATGACATTTTCCCAAAATACTCAAATTTGACAAAATCAAAGGAGATAAGTCAATTAATCACCATTTTTCCGCATTGACGATGTCAATAGAGTACTAGGTGTTTCCTCCACATTGATGAAGTCAATAGAGTACAATGTCAACCTTGACGAATTCAAGGGACTAATCCAATCAATAATCATATAACAATAGAGAGTTATTAGGTTTCGGCTACGATCACGGTAGAAGCCCATCAACTAGACTACCCGTACAAAATAATCACTAGTATTCCCCAACCCGTCGGGAGAGCCCAGTGTAAGCCCCCATTGCACAATGTCGTGAGTGCAAATTACACCATTCAAGGAACGAAATTCCCAATATATATAGCCAACCTAAATAATATCCCATGTTTTAAGGCCAATTAATACATTTGATTCATTCTTATTCTCAATTTGTCTAGATTAGGGCAAAATCTTCCTAATCTTTCAATTTGACCCAAAACATGATTTTATGAACATTTTTTCAAATGTGGATTTTCAATGTGTCAAAACACTTGTTAGACCCCATTTCCACAATATTAATTATTTCAAACACAATATTCCCCTTTCTTACAAAATCTCAAAATCTAGGGGTTTTATCAAATTTGGGGGTTTTCCAAAACAAGTATGGGATCTTAAAATTAAGTTCGTATTGAACCCAAAGAAACAAATAAACCCAAACAATTGAAAAATTGCAGGGTCCATGGGATCCACAGACCAAATTCATGAACAACATCATTATTTTAGAAAATTTTGAGGGGGAAAAAAGAAGACCAAGGTTAAAGTTAAGAGGTATAGAAGGCTCTACCTATCGTGAAGAATCCACCAAACCCTAGATGATGGTGTCTTGGCAACGACATCATCCGAACCCATCAATGTGTAGCTCTCGCCATCCTCCACGATATTTGTAAAGGGAAAAATTCTAAAATCTTGACAGATTTGCCAAAATGTTAGAGATAAGGGAGAGATGGATAGATAGATATATATATATAGAGAGAGAATCGCATAAGAGAGAGGAGGGGGATCTCGGCTGTGTTGTGTGTGTTTGAGGGTAAATGTGTGTTAGGTTTGAGATTGTGGATTATATGAATGGGCTCCCAAAACAATCCTAAAAATGCCCTTAATGAGCCATATTTCGACATGTGGCTCTTCACATATCGAAATGTAAAGCTCCCCGTTGAATTGGTCGGGCAAATAGATCAAACACATTTCAATATGTGCCCCAAGCACATATCGAAATATGTACTATATGAAACTTTGAACAAAGGACTGGCATTTGGATATGTGCCCCACTGCACATATCGAAATGCGACAAGTTGGGGCCAACCATAAGGCCAGATATCGAAGTGCGAAAGGGGATAGGAAAGTCGCATATCGAAATGCAACCTTAGGCCATGGACAGAGAGGTCACATTTTGATATGTTCCCCTCATGCATATATCGAAATGTGCAACATTAATAGCCAACAAAAGCCCAGTAACCCATATCGAAATGTGAATGAGGTGAGAAGAGGGTGCTACATATCGAAATGCAAGAGGAACGGATGGACAGACTCAAGCACATGTCGAAATGTGTGCTTTCCTAATGAACATAGAAAGAACCTGAACATCAACAAAAACTCCAAACACATCCCCGAACATCCCAAACCTTACACGACCCAACTATAAGCCTCGGGAGGGGGGCAAATATGGATGAATCTGAGATAAATCGAGAGGAAGACATGGAAAATCTATATAAATATTTGGAAATAGCATGGAAAAGTTATATGGATTTTCAGGAGTGTGACATTAAAACCTAAGAATCGATTAGAAATCTAAGGTTAGAAAAAATTTAGGAAAATTTGATTTAAGCAATTTGATTCATTTTAAGTGTTTTTAGGTCATTTGTAGGTTGTATATGCTAGTATTGATCATAGGATATCGAAACAAATATGTTTTGGGGACCAAATCGAGGATCCCCACCCCAAAAACTGAAATGCCGAACATTGTTCATCACTGGTATACCAGGCGGTTTACCGGTATGCGTACTGGGCTGTATAAATTGGGACCTCCAGCCAAAAATCTAAGAGGGGATTTATTGGTATTCCGGACGGTATACCGATGGTCTACCGGTTAGAGAAAAATGAGACCAAATCATCGATAAACCTCGGGAAAATGTAAGGAAAGCCTAATTAAGTATAACCTTGAGACAAAAGAGTTAAAAAAGAAGTCAATGAATAGAGAAATAAATAAGTGAACAAGTTAAAAAATTCTTTAAGAATTTTTCTTTAGTAATTATATTATTATTATTTGACTTTCAGGTCAACCGGACACCCATTACCAACCAGGTGAGCAACAGTTTACAAGCATACAAGGATTTCTAGTATGTTTTTAAGAAATTATTTTGTTTTCCCTAGGAATGATTTTAATTACAAATGTTTTTAAAATTCCACGGATATGAAACTATTTGTGAATCATTTGGCCATTATTTTATATTTGAGACGGTCCCCTAGGGGGAGATCTGGGATCCGATTATTGATCTAGATTGATCACTTAGCTATTTACATGAGGCCCTATCAGTTAGGGGTGACAATTGACTAATATATTGTCTATTGGATTGGGTATAAGTGTTAGACGTCTAACTTTATGAACTGGGTATGCCCGACAATCTATTTGGTTCATGGACGACATATGACTTAAAAAGGAAAGAGATATTGAATTGTTTTGAAAGATTAGAGATTTATGGAATAAGAAATCTGGATATCCATTTTGGTATGATATTAATATTGATTCAGTGAATCTGATTAGGATGCTGGGATTATATGACATGGGCATAAATTACAGATTATTAGTTATCGAATACCATCATTCCATTATATATATGATTGTGTAGATCCATTATGGTATCTGTAAAAGTACGAGATTTGTTAGTGATATACTCAAATCAGAAAAGACATGATTCGAATTATATTGATTTATTGGAAACATAAAAGTATCGTTTTGATTATTATTCCATTATCCATTGCACAAACCTTTATCCTTGTTTTCTGTCATTTATACGAGCATTAGCTTATAAAAATTATTTATTTCTCAGGAGACGAGGAGGCACCCTACCTGTCACACTCATCCCATTATAATAAATCAATTGTATTACTGATATTAAGAAGTGAATTATATTTTGATTTAAGAGTTAAAGGTGCTAAATATTATAAGGAAGGGGATATATGTGCTTAATTAAGTATAATGGGTCATTTAGTGATTTTTATTATAATAGAAGGTGTCTAGGGTTAATTGTGCATGGCATAGGTGTAAATGTGAATTATGAGGAGGGGCAATATGGTAAAAGGGTATTAAAATCTGATTGGAAGGGGTTAGGGATTGTTCTTGGCATTGTGTAAGAGTGTAAGGATTGAGAGAGAGGAGAGCTCTATAGAGAGAGAAAGAGGAAGAAGATCAAGAAGGATTTGGATTCCTAGAGAGTTGTTTCTCTCACCAATTAAACACCAAGTAAGTATTACTCTCCCTTAATTTCGTAATAAAATTCATAGGATTGAATGAAAGATCTAGGGTTTTATATATTTTTGGATTGTTTAGTGTTCTTAAGAGAATCACTCGATTTGAGGCTTTGTAGTTGTTTAGAGGCCATGAAATTGAAGTATGATGATCTTAGGATAGTGTTGGAGGTTAAGGGATGTGAGGATTTACGATTCTTGGGATTTAGATTGAGTTGGGAGTGATTTGGAGAAGAGGTATTCGTAAAATCGCCATTCGAACACCTCACTATTCAGGAACTGGTATGAAGACCAGCATACCGGTGCCCTACCGGCCTTAACAATTTTTTATCAGTAGGTTCCCCCTTATGTTTTCTCGCAAAATCTCCTTAACTGGCATGCCGGACGGCATGCTGGACGGTATACCGGTCGGTATATCACATTTTGCTCATTTTGGGCAGTAGGGTCTGGCCTTAGTGTAAATGGGAATTTTTGTACTAACCGGCATACCGGCTGGCATGCCGAGCGGTATACCGGCACCATACCGGTGCCATACCGGTCAACCTAAATTGTAAGGAATTGTTGATTTTTGCTTTGGGGTCTTGAGGTAAACACCTTTAGGCTTGTGTTGGCCATGTTTTGAGGATCTTAGCTAACCTTGAAAGTGTTTTGGGGTTATTTGAAGTGAGGTCTTCATGCCTTAGTCTTCGAAGGTTAAGACTTAGTCTTGGAGGTCATTAGTATTTGAGTTTGACCTTGGGAACCTTGAGGAGGTTTAAGTCCATTTTTAATGGTTGATCTCTTTTTAAATAGTTTAATCCATTATATGGGTTTTAATCCACTTGAATCTATATCAGGTAAACATCCTTTCTTCCAAGGCTTGTGGAAGAGGCTACTTCACACTTCGTCGGTACCCGGTGAGTTTGTGTTGGATATGTGCTTCATTTATTCATATGTGAATACTTCATATGATTAAGTAAGGCTACTTGAATCGAATGGGTTAATCCTTAATTATGAAAAGTATGATGAATTAAGTTAAGGGACTTAAATGGTTGATGTATTCGGTTGTGCAATATAGATAGAAGGCACATAGGATTCCTTGGTTGATCACTTAAATCCTTAAGTATGGTAAGATCATCAATAGATTGGATATCAATATATAACATGTATGCTTCCTCAAATGATATGCATGAAATAAACTAAGGAAAGAAATATTAGAGTAGCACAGTGGAAATGTGATAGACCCATGTAGGATTACCTAGTTACTATGACACTTATGTATGTGGAATATGCTACTTGTTAGTGTTGGTTTGTAGTGTGTGGTCTCTTTGGGCCTTGTAATCTAATAAGAATTTCTGAGTTAGGACTGCATTGTGTATGAGTCTATGTGTGATGAAAAATGTTATCCCTAGATTATGTATTATTATAATTCATGGCACGTGTGTATGTGTCAAGGTAGCCAGTGTGGGCAGACTAAGTATTTTCACTTATAAGGTGGCCAGTGTGAGCAGTTTGGCATAATTGCCAATAGGCATGTATAGCCTAAGGTGGTCAGTGTTGGCAGTTCAGCATTAATGCCAAGAGGCTTGTGTATAGCCTAAGGTGGCTAGTGTGGGCAAAAATAATAATGAACATCAAATATAACCATGTGGGCTGGCCTTCAGGCAATCGAAAATCATGTGAATCTTATGTGGTAAATGTTAATGAACAAAGAATATAGCTGATTGGGCTGGCCTTCAGGCAAGAGTAAATTAAATTATACTATTGGATATGTGTGTGTGTTCATCCTATAATTATAAAGTACATCTATTCCTTATAGGAATGTAAGTGTTTAGGAATGTGGACGAACTTATGTGGCATCATATGAGTTGTGCATTTTCATTGGTATAGTGTTTAGGTATAATTATGAATTGATGATTATCGTTAGTAGTAATCATTCTAGGAAATGAAGATTATGTTAATAATAATTGTCCTTGTACACTTATGAATAGTGGTATTGCTAGAAGTATGTATCTTGATAAATGAATATAGATTACATTGAAGATGAAGCTTGTAGCAGAATGTAAATTCTTAGAGGTTAATGACTAGTCGTAGAGGGCATTTCACACTCTTCGTACAGTGACTATTGCTTGGACACACTTACGTTGCATACGTTGTGATAGTATGGACAGTCCCTTAGAGTTGTCCCCCTCCTCGGGCATAGACTTGTAACAATGTGAATATAATGATTATGATTTAATCATTGAATCGAGAAATGCAATCATATGAATAAGATAAAGTTAAAAGCATATAAGACTTGGAAGAAGTGTAAATGAAAATAAATGTAAATTAATATTTATGTTAGCTTCTTTCATGTTTTAAATCAAGTTATTTCATTATGTTATTTAATTTCTTGTTAGTCATATATTTAGATGTCATATCTAACAAATTCTGAATTTCCTTGCTTGTATTTTTTCTTCTGGCATGAAAATCCAGGATTTGAAGGCTTGAGGTCGTGAGAACAATCTTGCAATACGAGTAGCCGTGTAATCAAATGTCCTCCCATGAAGCTGTCCTTTATTTGCTGGCAACTCAATGAGGAAAACAAAAAGATCATAACCATAATAGAGAGGCCTCACTTCATGCAATTAAACAACTGGTGTGTTTTCAGTATTTTTGCTGAAAAGAAAAGAGAAATCAACCAGCATCTCTTACTCTCATTTTGGAAAATGAAATGGGATAGATTCTACAATTTTAGGATTATATTATCTCAATACATGACTTTATTGTACTCTAGCAGCTAGTTTAGCATTCCTTTGCCAGTTCTCTACCGCTCTCTTGACTGTGGCATTTGCTTCGCGTATCTCTTCAGAAGAGAACTTGTGTTCAACAATTCCCAAAGGTCCAGGCTGTAGTACATTAATCACTGTTTCCACTTCCTGTTCCAGCTGCCTGTAACACAAACATAAAAGTTTTTTCCAAAGCAAAAACTTACTAATCACAATATCCGTAAAAATAAACAAACTAATATAACGAAGCCGGAAGAATTGTTCAACATTGAGACTAAACAAAAGGTAACTTAGGGTGCAGAAAACTAGAGAGAAAGGATCATCTATTTGAACCCTACTTGAGATCAAGTTCTGCTGAGAAAAGTTAAGGTTACAAGAGTCAAGTTCCGTATAAGGGAGAAAGAAGCATGTGTAATTAAGGAAAGCATCATGGCATGATGTTAAGTCCCTAGAGAAATGACATGAGGAATTGTGATGGAGTTATTCAGGCCACTAATTTGGAATGCAGAATAGTG